>OY735204.1:70188876-70196376 GCA_963457665.1 Thysanoteuthis rhombus | reverse complement strand
CAAATCGGTCCAGCTGGTTGATTGGCTGGCTATGTATCAAAGATACAGGCCACACCAATGGAGCTAAAGGGCTGTAATTTTCAACATTTACTCTTTATTATGTCTTGAAAAACTTGTAAATCTACCCCCCCTCCAATAAATTTTCTAGCGGGAGATTCAATTTGCAATGCTTCTTTATGCCAAATTGGTCCCTTAGTTTGTGTCCAGAAGCATTTATGTTTGCTTCTTGAAAATGCAAACTTTTTTACTGATCACTGCCCAATAAAAGGCAAGCAAAGTAACTTATTGATTGATCACCCCTTTTTCCAATATTTTTTAATTGATCACCTCCGACATGGCATGAGACGTTGATCACGTGACAGTTTCTGTTGAGTGACTAACCAGACCTATCATATTCATTGTTCAAAAACTAATTTGTTGTCACCCCCTCCCGACTCTGCTATTCCTTTCAAGACAGAATTTAACTGTTTATGGGAAATTCCATTGAATGAAGAAAAATGGTAAACAAGCTGTCTCTGCCATTATCTCAAATTATCATAGAGAAGAGAGATTGTATTTCAGTGTTATCTACCTACTTTATGAACATACTTAAGATAAGATAAAAATCTATATTAATGATCATAAACTGTTATAAGTATATTAAGAACCTAAAATATGTATATATTGATATGCATATGTATGTATGTGTTCATGATGCATGTGTGTATATATCTATATGTTTGTACGTGCATTTGTGTGTGTCTTAAATTGATTTTTTGTTGATTTAATCAGAAGTTTTTCTTTGTATATCCATCTGTACACATTTATGTACATATATATATATATATATATATATATATTATTGTGTCATCCATAGACAGCTGTTTCGATGTATTACATCTCTTCAGTGTGGCTATAGACTTTCCATTATCCCATCCAGTACCGCGAGGCAGAATTGAAACCTTCACTTCAGACCCGGCGGCTGATATCCTACCTCTGGACTACGGAACTGAGAGGTCATTAAGGCTGAATTCAAGTGATACATCTATTTACACAGAAATTCCTCATCCACCAGAGTGCTCTATTCCTATGGAAGAGCATTGCATAAGATTTCAATGGATGAGTTACCTCACTTAAAGAGTGCTCAACCTTGAATAGAGGATAGAGAGAGAGAGATTGATATATAGAAATATAAACGATGCTCATTTCTTTATCTATTTAGGTGATCTGAGGCTGTTTGATTTGCTACTGGATAATACCATGCCAAACAGAATATAGTTCCTACAAAAATGATTTCATAATCATCACGTTCTGTTTGACATAAACTGTCCAATCTACATACATACACACTGCTGGCATAAGGAAAATGTATGTATACATATATAAATATTTGTGCTTTCTCAGACTCCTGAACTTCCAAGGGCATCATTAGCTCAGATGGTAAGAGCAGAGCTACATTTAGGCTGCTTCTGGGTGGACTGGACATAGGTTTGGGTCTCATACAACACACATTTCTTTATTTATTTACATGATCTAGGGCTGCTTGATTTGCTACTGGATAATACTATGCTGAACAAAGTACTATTATAAACACACACATATTTATATTAAGTTATTTAATGTTTAGCGTTTAAAGCTGTAAAGCTTTTTAAACTATATATATGCATGTAATAATTGTACAGACATTTTTGTTTGGTACCATAATTGACCGAATTGCAAATTGAACATCTGATGATGTACATGAATAAAGAAATGAGTGCCATGCAGGACTCGAACTCGTGTTAAGCAGGAAACAGTCTTAACGTGACTCTGCTTTACCAACACAGGTTTGAGTTCTGCATAGCACTCATTTCTCCATTCAATTACATGATTGGCTGTTCAATTTGCTACTCATTTAATTCTGTTGCTGGATGAAATATGTTTCCTGATAAAATGTCCGAACAATTATCTCATTCAGTTGGAATCAAATATTTGTTCCCTTGTCCAGAAAACAAATATTACAAAATATCCCTATATTCCTTGTCCATCATATTTAACCTGACATGTATAAATGAAGGATTGCTGCCCATATATATATATATATATATATATATATATATATATATATATATATACATATATATATATGTAAACCCTGCATGAGACATGATGAATGGGCAGGTGTAGTCATTATGAATACAGTGGTTACACAATACACTAGCACACTCAATGGCATCTTTTGGCTGACTGAGTAACCCCATGGGACAATGTCTGTTCATGCATATAAAGTGAAGTCCCCTCTGATTGGTTGCCAAGTTACATTAAGGACACACAACCGGTTTTTGAGAGATCCAAAATGGCTGGAGAGTGACAACTGAGGAAAGACAGTCTGAGACTAGTGATAAAAAGCAATGGAATTAAGATGAAAGAAATATTAATTGAAAAATTGAAATGGACAATGCTTCATCTAAAAAAAAAAATGATACCTTTTTCTTGTGCTGGAATCTATTCATATAGGAATGGCTGTGTATATATCTATCTGTTTGCCATCAATTCTCTCACTCTCTCACCCTCCCTCAATAAATAAGTGAATACATTAACATTTATTACACATGGTTATCTCAGATTTTATGTGTACATTAATATATTGACTACAATTAACATGTGATATTGAAGACTCAACCATGGCCTATTTGCTTACTCACTGGTTTGGACTTGAACCAACGCTAATTATCCCAATAAGAGTTGTTAGAAAGCCATAATATTCATCTAATGAGCCATGACACTCAACCTTATATTTTACAACCTCTCTTGGGTTTGTTTGGATTTGACAAAATGGCACCACCAAAAAGTCTGGGATAGGCCATAAAGACCACTGGGAAATCATTTAATGAACAAAGTTGAGTGATTTCTATTGAATTATCTATCCGACTATTTTCTGATGTCTCTTTCATGAAAGATCAGTTTATTGCACAGTTGTATCCTTTCTGATCTATTTGCTAAAATATAGATCCTGTGTATAAGGATGACCAATTTAATTTGCATTGCCCAGAGAGACTTCTACTTTGGCACCGAGTCCAAAAGTGAAAATGGTATGAAATCATTGAAACTTTGTTTGCTTTTCCAGTGCAATGTATTCATTGGTGTTGATCTGATTCCAAAATCCATTGCCTACCTAAACAGGATGTTTCATTTATTAGTAATATTTGGTGCATCTGACTTGTAACCTCGGTAATCATTTCAACAATTGTACTGTTGTAAATAAATGGGAAGAGATAGAGGTTCACTGAGTTCAATCTCACAACCTCAGCAAAAATTTCAATTTGCAATTCATTGTTATAAATACTATCTTTGTATTATGTTTATGTAATATATATGATAACAATATCTAATATTTCAGAGCTGTCACAGAGAGGGAGATATGATAATATCTACCAATATATATATGTATGTTTAACTTCAATATACCCTTTTCTTGACCAAATTCCTTCATGAATAAATAAATTCTGAGAATTCAGTTCAATTCAATTCAAATACGATAATTTCTTGATCCAGGGAGATTTTTAGATCCTGTTGCCTGGAAAGAGATAAATTTCGGTATGATTGGTCTGTGTCTACTGTCAAAATTGTGTGCACACACACCATAAAATATGTTAAAAGAAAACTAGGTACAATAGAAAATTTATTTCATTGCAAACTAAATTATTCTGAATCAGCTTTTCACGTTAGCCTGCACACATTTTCACACACTAATATTCTTTCCTGTGGAATATTTGCTCACATTTCTGGGTCAAGTTTATCATTATAGTTACATTGTAAAAAGAACTCCCTTCCTAAAAGCTTAGAAATTAATTGTTCTCAAAACTGATAAATTACTGAAAGAAATAAAGATCTTAAGGATTTAGATTTTCCTCTCCCTACTTATGCAGCATTTAAATTTACTACTTTGACAAACCCGGAAGGCAAAACACGTAAGTATAATAAACTTGATCTAAATAATACTATTTTCCGAATTGTCCACTCATTAATATTGACGGATATCATATCTACATTGCGTTGTCAGATACTAATAGCCATTATTTATCACATATGCGTGTTGATAGAGAAAGGGAAGGAATGTATCATTATATCATACTAGAAAAGGCAATCCCCTTATTTCAAGGATATTTATGTGCCAACAGCCCTCCATCCTGAAGAAGGTGAAAATGTTGCTTCATTCTTATCTATGAAGGGCAAATATAGGGTATTAATACTGGTATGTTATAAATTTTTCATATAAACTCACTTCCTGGCAGATTGAGTCATAAAGATCAGCAACTCACTGGTGAACAAACTGAATAGATTATCCTTCTTGAACATGTCTCCATTATTTGGTGAATTTCAGACTTGGGATCTGCAAATCACCGTAGTTTAACAATTGGTGTGGCCAGACATCCAGCTTTACGCCAGACCATCCGGGATTTGAGCCCTCTGTCATCTGTCCAGCATGAAGTTAATTTGTCTTTGTTTTGGGAGTCAGGCTGGAAAAACTTATTCAAATAACCTCAGATATACTTAAAACAATGGAAAGTGAGAATCAGAAGCAAATACATGCAATAAAAATGTGTTGAGAGTTGCAGACTGTTTTTTCCATTTTTATTCTATCCTGTCGCTGTTGTCAATACTGCTGATGAGTTGTATTTTTGTTTCGGAAAACATTTTTTTGTGCAATTTACAAAAATTACTAAAAGATCACGTTCATCTATTGAAGTGGTATTCGACAAATCAGCAAATCATATTTTATAAATTTCATTCAAAACCTTTTTTGTATATTTACAACTCATCATTAAAGACACTTCCAAGAGAGTCGACCTGTCAAAATCTTTCTTTTTGATCCGTGATATATTTGCCCCCCACCCGGTAAAATCTTTTGCGTACCCCCATTCATTCATGGTTTTCAGAAAGTTGACAGATTTTTTGCATTACTGGCCATCCATAGTTTTCATGGAAAAATCTGATACTTCTGTTCATCTGTAGTCGACATAATTAATAGATAAAGAAGCGGGAGGACAATTTAATCTTATTATCAAAGATTATAGAGACTGATTTTGCAAATATTCTGATATAAAAAATGTTGAGAAATTGTACTTGGTTTAGCAGGATATTGATTGGTTATTTGTGGTGTGGTGGTGACTGTGAGGTTTATGCATATTCCTGTAAACTGTGTTCTTTGGTTTGAAATACAATATTGTTATATGTTTGTGTTTGTGATTCATAAAATGTCATCATTAAAAAGTTTTCAAATAAAAAGGTTACAGTCTTTTCACTCGCATTTTCTTCTGAAAACGACTTCACCTCATTTGAAGTGAAAGACAGAAAAGGAAACAAGAGAAGAATGAACAAGGATCAATATTCATGTGTATTCAGCAATAAGAATCTTCTCTCTAATAATGAACAGTTTGATCGTAACACTGGTTGTAACACTGGACTCTTCCATGCGGGGAGGAGAGGGTTAAAACGTTGCTGAAGAAAATACCTCCTACCCACTATTTGATACTATGGACCCTTGAACTGAGACGAATTCACTGTTTTCTCTGGAAAAAATGATGATAGATATTCAAATATATCCGTGAATTTTTTCACATATTTTAACTAGTATTTGATGACTAGAGATTGAGTCATATAAATTAGATTAAGCCAAGGAATACTCATAAGCATTTATAAAGACAGTGTTGGAGTTAAGGCCCAACAAGTGTACGATGATGATGATGATGATGATGATGATGATGATGATGATGATGGCCATAGCTAGCAGTCCCCAGAGAAATGCTTGTGTTCCCATGTGCATCAACTCATATGGGGATGCTAATTCTGGTTACTACCAAGACGGATGATGTCCAGAGAGTTTTTGGTGAAGAAGCCGGAAGTCTGGAGTCTGCCATGACAGTCAGCATGTTGTTTTTTTATACAAACACTATCTGATGTCAGCCATCTTGTTATGTTAAAAGTTCATGTTCCATGCATTGTCATATCAAATAAATGGACACAAAAGGATCAAATAAAGAAAGTTCATAAAACCAGCAATGAAAACAGATGTAGATGTTTTAGGCAAATAATAAAACTTACATTTGATAGACAAATAAGACATTTATAAACAGATCGTATTCAACCAGGCCTGATTGCTAAGTACTTATTGATTGATGATGTTATCAGGAGCTTGAGTAGCATTATATTTCAATCTGAAATCTTAATTGAAAATTAGTCAAACTTCTTAGGTAGACACAATTGCTGTTAAGGGCTCAAAACCACCAGTGATAAAGAATTTTATCTCTATTTATATTGAATCTACAAAAAATCCAATTTCATCTTTCACTCTTAACATTACACTCTATGATGTAAAAAATGATATTTCAAGTGTAACTACCCAGTAAAACTGCCTATGTCACACAATATACTGTGAATATTGGCAGGTATCAGGACTTGGTCTGATCAGTATATTTGCTGGATTAGGCACCAAAATTACTTGCCTAGAATGAATAATGAACAAGTAATGAGCATTCAATGGCAGCCATCTTGAAAATCATACCTTTCTCTAGGTCAGCGGTAGACTTTTGATATGTTTTTAAGCACAACTGATACTACAAAATAGTGTAGGAAAAACTTGTTTGGGATGAATAATGAACGAATAATGTATATTTTAAAGATGATACCTTTCCAGAGGTGAGACTGTGATAGACTTTCTATATGGCATCAAACACACTTGATATTACAAAAAACTATTAGAGGGATAATAAATGAGTAATAAACATTCTAAGGATTTGGCATTATAGATGGCTGCCATCTTTAGAATTATACTTTTCCTATGGTCAGATTGTGGTAGACTTTTTGTATATTACTGAGCACACTTGATACAACAAAGATCATTGAAAAACCTTCTGTAGCAATTTTGGGGGAGTAACATGGACCTTTTTTTTGATGATTGTTGCTAACTAATGGAAAAATTGTAGGATAGACTGGGCTCCCTAGCCTTGAGAGGCTACCAGTCAAGAAAAAGGAGACCTCCCAATTCAAAACCAGCCGATCAGAAAATGATAGTTGTTGGTGAATAAACGAGTAGATTAATAATGAATAAAAGATAAGATAAACTAAGAATAAAGAAACCTAGTGACTGACAGTTCCCAAATGCATTGATCAGAGATTGAAAATATCCCTTTAAGACAACAATAATCTACCTTTCCTTAACAACTCAGAAGCTCTTATTGCAGATAAAAAGAACAATAAAAGAAAAAGATCTGAAAACTTTTAAACTGAAAGAATCCTCTCGCAGGTTTCAGATGTGTTAATCATCTAAATGTGGTTGATAAGGAAAAAAGAGAACATTAATTTTCCCCTCACTGCCTCTCTAAAAGATAAAACTAGTGATAGTCTGCTGCTAGCCCAGCACATGGGAAGTTGAATTCCATACATGATCTGTTATCTCTAGACATATAGAAATCTTCAACTGGATACAATTAGCCCCTCAGAATTCCAGAATCGACATTTTTGGACCTGAAAATTCTCATA
>OY735204.1:69498876-69563876 GCA_963457665.1 Thysanoteuthis rhombus | reverse complement strand
GGGGAGAGGGGATGGTTGTTGAAGCCAAAAGTCTGTTGTACCCAATGGTTGCTCCTTGTTCAGTGGGTAAGAAGTAAGTTTGATAGTTCGACGCATTTAGCGAAAACATTGTTCAGTAAATTCAAAGGCATATCGGTTGCCCATTGTTCTATTTTTGACCTCACCTTACATCATAAGTGTCAGCATTCAGCATCTCTCTGGTTATGGCTTTGTTGACTGTGACATGTCGCCTCCTTAAACACTACAGCCAGCCATCGTTGCACTTGAGATTCTCATGGACTGAGCGAGCGAGCAGCCAGCCTCTCTGCAGCACGCTGTACATCCAAGCCTCGGGTTGACACTCCCTTACGTCGTTGTTGCTTGTATTACTGAAAGGCCTTCAAAGGGTAGCTTTCCTGACCTAAATAATTATGCAGCCTTAGGTCAAGGCTCTGACTTCTTCACACTCTCCCTGATCTTGTTCTTCACCATCAGAATGTCATGGATCATTGTCTTCTTGAGACTGTATTTTCTATGAGCTCGACACAGATCTTGCTATGCTCTTGTTCTTCAATCACTTCCTGTTTTGTCTTCAGAGACAATATATTCCTCTTGCTCTTCCCAGAAAGAGTAGACAAGGTGTACTACAGTTAGAGTCCACCATAGAAATGCACGCCATTAACACAATGTAATAGACATAGAACTAAAAATATGTTGATGGTTATCCAAGGAGACAATGCCAAAACCATGCACATTTGTACCAGAATTACTTGACATCAACATATCCCATCAGTCTTGGCATGAATGTGATCAGTGATTAGTTATATTTATCAAACTTTGTTTGGTAAATCCCAAATCAGTTTTGATGGATCCACCAGTACAATAAAGTTAGAATATGTAATATTGAAGTTCCTTATAATTTGGGTTTACAGTAATTGTAGATCACACAAATGCATCTTCATCGCTCCTTACTTCATCCTTAACCATCATCCATGAAGCTGATTACACTTTAACCATTAGAACACACACTCATACTTAACTATCAGAACATTGAGCCTCCATTTCATCAGGTTAGTGAGAAAAAATCAACTTTCTTGGCACCTGTCCATGAGATACCAACAAACATGGCTTTCCTCAAACATTACCCAAGTTTCAACTGCCAAACTGAAGGTAGGATTGGAAGCTGAAAGAAGTGGGTTTGGCAACTGGGGAATTACTTTGTTGTTTATACAATCAAAGATGACCAGCGACAGAAAGCTCTATTACTGACATTTGGGGTGGTGATCTATGCCACATCATTGAATTGTTACCCATGGAAAATCTGACACCAGGAGCTGATGAGATGCACTAACAAAATCATCAAAGTGTTTGAAAAATATCTTAACACACTACATAACGTGGAACGCTTCCAGCAACTAATACAAGTTACCAACCAGAGCACAACCCTCAGTCACAGCAACACTGTCAAAACGGCTGTGGTCCACTGACTCACACTTCAGGCCAACAGAGCTGCCCGGATACAACTGTCAAAGCAGTAATTGCTCTGAATGGAACTACTCCTCGGTCTGTTACTCAAAACCAACACAAAGACAATCACAACCTGCACCTCAACAGACATCAGCTCCACAGCCTCAATCTTTAATACAACACTATGGAAGACTGAACAGAAAGAAATATCACCTTGAAGACAGCCAATGGGACAGCACTGAATCAGATGGTGATGTTATCACTTCAGTGATCGCCAGAAAAGTGACACCTTGCCACTCCTGAAATCATGACTGGTAAAATGCATTACCGCCTGAATGTCCTTGCTGACTTGGGAGTTACAGTCAACATCCTGTCTGAAATAGATTTCAAATGTCAGCCCCCAGAGCCACAACTGGGAAGATCGAGAATGGTCATATCAGCCAACAGCAGCCATCAGCCTATACCAGTTTTAGGACAGTTCCAAACCATTTTTCAGTCACGCAACAGTTTGCATGATAACAAGAAACCCTTCATTGGCTGGGAGACTCCTGTCTGCCAGTGGAGACTTTATTAACACTGTCAGCGACTCAGTCAAGAGCCCCTCATCTGCGATTGAATCACTCCAGGGGAAATATGCAAACTTCTTCTACAGCCTTGGTCAATTCAATGTCCAACAAATTAAGCTCTTCATTGGGTGTTTCTCCTGTTGTCCAGTACCATTGCCATCTCTCTTTTCATGTTAAAAAGCACATTGAAGAATAAAACCAGAAGGATAAGGAGCTGGGAGAGGAGATGGCAGATGGACCGACCACCTTCGACAAACTCAAGGCTGTGTGAAATTCGTTAGCAAATTGGACCTTAACTAAAGGTTCAACCAGCTAGAACACTACATAACCAGCTTCACAACACATTTGGGCCTGTACATTCTTTGAGGTCAATTCAGCAGGTGAGATATTCCCAGAAACAATACGCCTGGCACTCATGGGCATCAAGGCGTTGTCAGCATCAGCCATGACATCTTTTGTTTTGGAATATCTCAACAAGATCATGCAGCTAGCCTCTGGGCAACATTTGGAGAACTCAGAGAGAAGGACCCTACTCTGAATGCTGAAAAGTATGAATTCAACAAAAATTTACTTGAATTCCTGGGACACATCTCTGGAAAAGAAGGCATGAAGCCAATCATTGACAAATTTAAGAGAATCCTCGACCTACCAGATCTAAAGAACATATCGGAAATCTGAAGCCTCCTTGGAATCACCGACTTCTTTGGAGCACACTTCAATACAGATTATGCAACTGTAACCCATGACCTGTGCCAACTGACAAAAAAAACCACCCTGGGGTCTTGGACAGAGCATCATGCCGACACCCTTAACAAAACAATGACTGCTTTGGTTAAAGCATTTACCTTTGCTTGCATAGACCCAAATAATCCAACAGAAATTTGCACTGATGGTAGTTTGGTAGGCATCTCAGCTGTGCTTATTCAAGAAAGATATGTTTGATTTTTTAGTCATGCTCTCACACCAGTAGAACAGAGATACTTGCAAGCAGAACATGAAGGACTCATTATCACACGGCATATGAGTATTTATACATTTCCATCTTCAGTGACCATTCATTAATGCCAGTCAACTCTCAGCCTGCATCAAGTGTTTGGTGCTGAGGACGTAACCATATTATATGATTGTCCACTACCACCTAAGTCACGATGACCCCGTCAACTACCTGAGTCACCAGCCAGTAAATTTATCACTTAGCGACGAAGAACAAAAGGTCACTGAAGAATACTTATGTTACCACTGAATTACCATCACCACAAGAAATGACATACCAACAGTGACAATAAATCAACATGTCAATAAATCAACATTCCATATCCTCTACTAATGCAGATTGTTGTGTTTTCATTGGCATACAATGTCAGTATCATTCTAAAGGGGTGCCAAAAAGTCCCTCCAAAGATGCATCATGCACAAGTTGTCAAACTTACACACACTGGACATCAGGAGATGGTAATAATGACCAATCTCCTCGGTGGTAAAGATGCTTTGGCCCCAAAATTTTACCTGACCCCAGTTCAGGATCTGATATAGGCTTTGTTGGAGGCACTACAACTACTTTTGTAGCAGAAGTTGTATGAATTCACATTTCGAACAACAGTAGCCATCAAAGATGGTGAGGACTTCTCTCTTTTTCTAAATGCGTATATGTTTGCGCATTTATGCGTTTCAGTGCTTCTTGCCATACTGTTTATTCTACAGATTTGAAAATTGGCATCACTACACCACTAAACCACTTCTGAAAATTTATTTTGATTTTTGGAAAAAAAGCTTTTTTGACTGATTTGAGTTTATCAATAACATCTAGATTTTACAGAATCTTTATTGTTGTTTATTTATCCAGTGGAAAACGTCAGTGATATCAAAATAGAATTCATTTAGACCATATTCATATTTTTGACGGTATCTATTTACAGTTGTTCAATTATTGACTGTGATGGTAAGTTATTATGATTATTGATCATTGTCACTGACATGATGATATTGTATAGAAGTTATTTGTTTACTAATGAGAAACAATGCAAAAGCATCGAAGGGAATTGTGCTCATGCTTTTTTATTCCTTTGGAGGTGAAATCAGAAAGAATAAAAAAGAATGATTGTAGTTTTCTGCTTGATTATTTATAAAATAAAGGCAGTATTACTTTAGATCAGCAGAAATTATATTTTGTGAACAATTTTATTTATAATTGTGGATAGGATGAAAATACATTACTTAACCATGTATAATCAGCTTATAAGCAAATTATTCTGTTTATTTGTTTGTTTGCGCTCTAACGTGCTGATTTCATTGGTTGATGTACGTTCCAATTATAACATAATAAAAATTACATGATAGAATCTCTGAAGACTTCACGTCTGATCATCACACGTTGAAACAGTTTGGGATGATTTGAGACTTTAATAAAAACTTAAAATTAGGATATTTGAATTATTAAAAATGAATTATCTTACAAAATAGCTCTAGGCTCCTTCGTACCGATCCATTCATAAATAACTCTATCATTTCTGACGGGTATATTCTAGTATATTATGATAGATTATATGATGTGAATTGTATGAAAAAAATTATCATTTTATAATATTACATGCTGGAATTCCTGGGGAAGGCCTCATCCAAGGTGGTTTCTAGACTCTCTCAACCCACTTCGCCTGGGAGGTGGGATACTATTTGTATGTGCCCCCAACCCCCTGGGGATAAATACATAACCTACTTTTGACCGGCTACTTGCTATGGGCTGTCAAGCTAACCTCTGGATAATTTATGGATGCAAAAAAACATAAAAAATGTGGAAAAATCTAATAAAGTAGATTTTTTTTCTTAATATGACCTATAAATATGTCCTGTAGGTTGACGGAGATGTGCTGAATTTGTAGTTTTATTTATTTATCTCAGTTATATACCTCTTGAGTTATAAGAGTATTAACATACATTCAAACATTACAATTTTATATGCATAGATTATCTAACTAAATAATGAGCATATATACAAATTTGTCTATTAATTTGTTTGTTTGCATTCAAATGGAATGATCTTGTCGGTCGATTCTCATTCCTTTGACATAGTAAAATTTATGCCAGAGAAACTCTTAAACCTTCATGTCTGATCATCACACATTAAAACAGCTTGAAATGATTTAAGACATTAGAATATCTAAATTAGGAAGCCTGATTATGAAAAATAAATTACCTAATAAAATAGCTATAGGCTCCTTTGAGTCGATCCATTCATAAATAACCCTGTCATTTCTGACGGTATATTCTAGTATTATATATTACTGTGCAACATTAGTATTCAAATTTCAATCAATTGATTAGATTGGTCATTTAATTGTGTCATTTGACTGGCAACTGTTATAAGTTCTCTAAATTTAGAACATTCAAATATTTTGCCCATGTTTCTCCTTTCCCTCGTCCACTTTCATTCCTTTCATCTCATTTTGTTTCCAAGAATAATTCTATGCGAGTATGCATTTTCTTTATAAACATCTAGGAGAAATCTTTCCAGAAATCCTATAATTTTAAAAGTATTTTTCTTGGTTTTGCAATTGCACCTGCTTGACAAGCACCGACAATGGAATACTCAAAGAATGCAATTATGTCATACTGTTTTATTTGTTTGTTTGTTTTCTTTGTTCTGTTTTTTTTTTGTTTTTTTTTTTTTTCATTTCTTTCCAGAATCAGCCATTGTTTGCATGCTCAAACTGTTTCTTTTTAAATTAGTAAGCCATGGAACAAATGAAAACATTTTCCCCCAGAAATAAAATCAATAAAATTTGGTGCATGTCTTCCCTTTTGTGTGTCAGGGATGAGAATATTTTTATTTTTGATGGGTAGAAGGAAAAGAAAAAGAAAAAATCCTGAGCACTTTGACTGAAAGGGTGTTTGCTTTTAAGTTATATCTACTTTTTTTTCTCTCTGCTTTCTGTCAAAATGGGCCGTTGAGTTGCGAACAATGTTCTAAATGGAATGTACAGATGAATAAAGGTTTTTTTTTTCTTCCATATGTTAAGTTCACCATTTCTGACAGCACTCGTAAACTTTTAATTCCGTACTTTTTCTTTTTTGTTATCATTATTTTTCCTTGCCTGCAATATTTTTGATCAAGTGACAACAAATCTCGTAAGAGCTCCGATGATTCTTTTTCAATATTTGGGAAATCAGTTGCTCGCCTGATCATCTTGTTTGGTCAGATTTCAATCTAATGTAGTCTTCCTTTTAGATCCAAGTATCTATAGGAATGTTGATCGCTACTATTCTCCATGATTTTATCATGGTCTTTTTTTTTGTTTGGTTATGCCTTTTTTTGTTCACATCATTTTGGATAGAAATACACTTTGGTTGGATGAGCTATTGAAATAACTGAGAGGAAATATGCAGTCATTATCTAACACTAGCAGTAATCAGTAGAAATTCCATGGTTTAATTAGAAGCAACCACAAAGAATTAAAGACCAATTTGACATTAATACTTTATTTATTAGTTACATATATACAAATGATATATACAATACTTAGTTACATATATACAATATGCAATATATTCTAGATAAGGTGCTCTTTGGTTCAATATGCCATTGAAATAACTGAGAAGAAATATGCAGTCATTGTTTAACACTGGCAGTAATCTGTGGAAATTCTATGGTTTGATAAGGAACTATAATCGATGATTGAAGATCAATTTGACATTATTTATTCTTTATTTATGAGTTACATAAATACAAGTAATATATATGATACATACTTAGAGATCTAACACAATTATAACTTCATGATGAACAATCTTTCTCGTAAAAGTAATTTCTCTTTTAGTGCCATGGCTTTCTTCCTTACTTGATTACAGAACTTTTACTTTGACATTATCGTGTGCTCAATACCTTGAAAATGTAACATAGAATTATCCGTGGCTAAAATGATCTTACTGCATGACATGGGAAATAGAGATGGAGATGGAAGTGGTCTCCATTATGTATTTTTTTCTTCCTCAGCCTTTTTTTTCTCTCTCTCTCTCTCTCTCTCTCTCTCTTCAGATCCAACTCTCTTATTGAAATTGTTTCAAACAATCAACAATCAGCTTTCATATCTCCATCTTTGATTCTACAGCATAACATGGGAAATAGAGATTGTAACAGTTATGTATATTAATAATATCATCCACATCATCATTATCATCAGCCTTTTAACATTCATTGTTGAATATAGATTTTCTTCAAGATTCACCAGACCTCTCTATTATGGGCATAGTGGAGCCAATATTTTCTGAACTTGTTTAGTTTGTCACGCCATCTTATATTTTGTCAGCCATGGTTTTGCATGTGTGGATCCATGTTATGAGTTGTGATGTCCAGCAGTTGTCTGACATTCTTGCAACATAACCAGCCCATTGCCATTTGAGTTTTCCAATGGATTCTATGATATCTTGGGCTCCTTTTATTCCCTAATATATTGTGCTGTCTTGTGATCTCTCCATGTTATGTTGTGCATGTTTATCTCCTGTTCACGCTGCATTGTTCTCAGTTTGAGGATCAATCTTTTGGTTAGTTCTGTGTTTTCCATAGGTGACTATCAGGACGATGCATTGGTTGTAAACCCTTCTTTTTAGTGATATTTTCTTGATCTTAAAGGTTGAGCTAGCTCAACCGAAAACTTTCTTGCTTTCTTTGTTCAGTGCGTCAAGCATTATCTAGAAGTCATGAAGGTTTGCAGCAAAAAGGATGATGACGTCTGCAAATCTGACATTGCTTTGGCATTTGCCGTCCATTCTGATTCTTTTGTTTTCCGAGTATAGGTTTTGGAAGATCGTCTCAGGACAGGCGGTAAAAAGTTTGGTTGAGTGGGTATCATCTTGTTTTACCCTTTTTTCCAGCTGAAAGGGATCCAAATCTTTATGTAGCCTGATGAAGGAACTATTGTGTTGTGTTGGTAGATATGTTATGAATAATATAGATTGTTTAATTTTCAATACACATTTTTATCCATGAAAATACTGAATATCCTATTTTATTTTAGCTCTTTATAAAATTTGATCTTAGTTTTTCTCATTAAAGTATGAGTGGAGGCATGAATATACGTGAAAGACAAAGAGGGAGATCTAAGGAGAAAGTGTCCGTGAGTATCAAACTTTATTAATTTTTGTTAAAAAAAAAAAAGAAGTACACTTTGGTTGGATCTTCCTCTGGAATAGGTTCTAATATTCTTTGTTGGGGATGCAGAAGGAAAAGTGCTCATCTGACAAACTTTTTGTGGAAAGTTCAATCTTTTGTGATGCTCCATAAACGTGTGTGTATGTGCATTTTTGTTATTCCCAGATTTGGCGTAATCGAAACAAATCAACTTCAAGTCGTATTTGATTAGTTTCACTTTTGTTATTTTTCTATTTTCGTTATTACTAACTTTTAAAAGTTTTGTGAGTATTTTGAGAAATATAATTTTCCTTTGTTATATCATCAACTAGTAAAGTAAGCGTAAAAAAATGAAAGGATTATTCTTGTTTGGGTGGGCACTTCTATTTAGGATCAGAGTATTTCTGTGCTCTGTTCCATCAAATTATTGCTATCTGGCTCTCTGTCTAAGCTCAAAGTGTAGTATCTATTTACAGTGAAAAACCAACCTTGTGTCACATCGTAATCTTGCGGAGGAGCGAGTAGATATGGGTCAAAGTGTAATATCCAATCACAGTACATACTTTGGTAGCCCTGCATCTGTACAATATGGTGACCGATGATGGCCTACTGAGGCTCGGTATTGGTAAGCACAAGAGGCTGAGGATTCATCCTGTGACCTTGAAAAATAAATCTGCCCAGTCTCGGAGGATCAGCAAGACCCAGGGCAGCACCTTCCCTTTGCTCTGAAAGGCAAGATCGAGCTTTCCCTGATGTCTTCGCAACTGAGTGGAGCAATTTTTAAAGCTTTTCATATGGAACACCCATATCAAGCCGACCTTGTGTCCCATCTTGCTATTGTGGGGAAGCAAGTAAATACAGATCATGATGTAGTATCTGCACATGTGTTGCTCAACTACATTTTATCCAAAATCAAAGTTTAATACCTGCGCACTCATTGAAAAGTGTTGCAAACACACAAAAAAAATATAAATATGGATACACATTGCGTTTTATATGTGTAGATGAGTGAATTTTTTGCAAAAGAAAGTTAATCAATCGTATGAGTGGGAGAAAAAATTTTTTTTTAACATTTACAGCATCTAATATTGTAATTTTCTGCAATTTAACATCTTTGTTCAAACAACAGTTTATTATCCTAATGTCTCCAGTAAAGAATAGGTATATTATGCAAACACTGCTTTTGCAAATATGTCCTCTTATTACTGACCAATCAAATAATAATAATAATCATTTGGTTACATCTTGCAGCTCCTGATGTATAGCAAAATGAAGGTGAGAGGGGGCAATTGCATCCGGGTGCAAGTGCGAAGGGGTTAAAAATTTCCTTTGGTCTAAAATGCCTGTGAACTAAAGAACATGCCCCTGGGATGTAGTGCAACTGCCCACAAATGCTGTCTTTGCCCCCAGGCACTGAGAACCCTTACTTTGCCAGTGAGTGGCTTAATAAAATTTTTGATTTGGAGTATTAAGAATTTTTAAAAAAATTATTTGAAAATATACCTCAGCTAAACAGAAAGAAATTAAGCTCCACTATTGTGTACTTTTATAGATCTTGAGTAGCAATTGTTCAAAGAACAAGAGATCTCTTTGTTTTGCACAGAGAGTTCTCAGAGAAAGATTAGAAATCCTATTTTCAATATCTTTCTTCATGAAAAAACAAATTGCAAAACATGCTTCTGTAGTAGATAATATTCGAATTTTTTTTATTCATTCAAATCGTACGAAGATCAGTCAGCATTTGAATCCTTATCTTTCTCTTCTCTCTGAACGGATTTATGATAAGAATCCCAAATGAAGAAAATTGCAGATGGATCCTGGACAACCTTCAACATCTTTATCTAAAGGTAATGTACTTATGGATCTACTGTGTTTGGTAGAATTCTCAGGGAATTCTAATTTGCAAATTGCTGGAACCTGAACAAATTGTGACTGTACAATGCTACGGAGAGTACTCGGCTCATTTGAGTGATGCACTGAAATGAAGAAACTTTTTCTGGCTTAGGAAGTTGATTGGTGATTTTACTGCATGATGACACCTGCCTTTATGTTCCTAATGCAATGCTGTAAACATACATGGAGCTGGGATAGGAAGTTCTTCCACATATAGTATACTCTCAAAACTTGGCTCTTCCAGACCATCTTTCATTTTGCTCCATGTCACTGCTAAGTGATTCCAACAAGTTTTGGATATTGAAAAATTCCTCAAAGAATCAAATCGACAAACAACAGGTGTATATAACAATGCAACTACTCAATTATGAGCCAAGTACAATGATCACTGACTTTTACTTTATACCTTGAAAAGACTTTTTATTCACAACACATTACACAAAATCATTTCTCTTAAAAGTTTATAATTCATGTACATCAATAAATAGTGTAGAATTTTTACATGTGAAAATTTTGTTGTCTATCCTTCTGTGATTTGTCTCTCTCTGATTTAGAAGCCCTTTTTCCCCTACTTAGCTGAATGATACGTCCACACTCCCTTCTAAGTAGGAGTAAGAACACACCTAATTTTATTAATGAGAACCCTCTGATACAATACTTTAAATCCTATCTTAATGGAGTCAACAACAAAATAAAACTCATTGATACCCCCACACTATGATGTCTGAGTAATGATACTATGATTTATATCAATGGTTCCCAAATCCATCATCACGACCCTCCTTTGGGTTGAGGGATGGTTTGAAAAAAAAAAGAAAAATACAGAAAAAATGTAAAAAAAAAAAATGAAAAATGTAAAGTGCAAGAAATAGAGCAAAAATATTAATTTCCCAATTTTGGAATTTAAAACGTGATTGAGGTTCTTGAAGAGGAAAATAGTTATAAATACTAAAACACTGATAAATGTATGAAAACACCTGACATATTCTAGAGTGCTCATATCTAATACTTGTACTTGACTATCAGATTAAAAGTGGTATTCAGTAAAATCCATTAGATAAAACTAAATGAAGAAATGCTAAAATTACGTTTCCACCTTGAGACCAAAATGAATTGTGTTCAGAGTCACGGTCGAAAAATTTAGAGAAACACTAATTTATATGAATAAAGGTTCTTGTTAAAAACATGCTGGAAACTTTTACATCAGCTGAATACATAATTTTAATACTCATAATTATTTAAAGTATATAATCAGTTTTCAAAAAGGATTTCCTTCAGGCCTGTAATATTTAATTCAAAACATGCAATTTTTCTAGAATATCCCTGAAAGTAACTCCGACCTTCTGTCAAAAATCATTCAAATTCTACATTCTACAACTGGCTCAACTTCAACAATATTCTTTTTCAAAGAAGGATCATATTCATCTCTATCTATAAAATCTATTAAACTTGATGATTTGAGTCAATGAAAAGCTTTCAGTTTATTGTCTGCATTTGTAAACGTTATAACTGGGTTCAATGTAAGTAAAATCCACATTTCAATAACTATGTTCATGTGTTAACAATATCTGGTCAATCATCTGAAATAAAATCATATTTTGTGCATATACAAAAGTACAAAATATCAAACACATTAATTTTTCAAGTTCTTGTGTCATTGCAAGACAATATTTAATAATTTCTGAAACATTGTGTACAGCAATCTTTAATGCACAAAAATACTTATAAATTTTGTAAGTTATTGCACTTAGACAACGTGATGCGAAGCTGTCTAAATCAAAATTAAATTAGAATGAAAATAAATGGCAACACAGTCCAGTACTTATCATTGTATGTGTCATGCAAATTTTTTTGCTATGTGCACACGCACAACAATGTATATGTTTCTTTTCAGTTACAAAAAAGATGTAAATTTAAAATCAAAATATGCACATGAATATCTTTGCACTGGCAAAGAAATCTATATACATACGCAAATTTTATCGAGAATAATAATGATCCAAGTCATGCAAAAGGTGAATGTTCCTGTCAAAGAATAATGTTTCTTCAACAAAATAAAGCATTTACTGGGATTTATTATAAATAACAGGAGAAAAATAAGAAATGTTGAAAAGAAAAACAATAGGAAATGTTTTTAATTCTTCAACATCTACATTGGATTATCTTGACCAGAAATCTAATAAAATGATTTGTTCCAAGATTTTATCACAAAGACAATTGAAAAGTTTACTTTACCTAAAATAATGTCTGTTTTCAGTCACTAGTCTTCTCAGAAAATCATTCAATGAGATCCTGTGTGCTGTATGCTAAGTTGTATTTTGTTAGTTTCATACTTGTGAATAAATTTCACAAAACCATAATTATATAACACACTTGCACTTTAGTCCCTCAAAATTTTTGCCACTAGGTAGTAGATTTGTCTGCTTTCACCGCAATGATAAAGCTACTGCTGGGTGGCAAAAAATTTGAGCACAATCGATATAAATAACTGTGTTATTGAATTATGGTTTTGTAAAATTTATTCTTAAAGGTATAAAACTACCAAAATACAATTTCTGTCGAGTTCCATTTTACTGATTTCCATCTTTTCGTAAGCTTTCTACAACTTTGATAATTTTTAGTCGTTTCTTTATTTTTTAACTAGCCAGAATAAAAGTTACAATAAATCTATGAAGGGAAGGAAAAGTATATAAATCTCTGAAAGGAAGAAAATGTAAATAAATCCACAATGAAGAAAATACCAGCAATCTTTCAACGAGTAAAGGGAAGAAAGGGTATATAAATCCATGAGGGGAAGAAAAAGTATTTAATTCCACGACAAGAATAAAATCTCATAGTTTCTTATGAAGTTGCTCTTTTATTGTAACTTTTTTTCAGGCCAGTTGAAAAATTAAAATGCAACTAAAAAATTTAGGTGAAGGTAAAAAGTAGCCATAAAAATTAATAATAATGATTTATTATACTTCAACAAATAAAAATGAGTGAAAAATATCATTTGACAAAACGAGTTATGTCCCTTACATCTTAATTACCCAAGGACTCAAGCATATAAAAAAGTATGATCCTGTTCAGGACGCCATTAAACCAAAAATTAGTAGTAAAATTAAAGCCTGTCACTAAAGGGAAATGGAAAAAAAAGTAGAAAGTGTTTTAAGCTGCTGCTTGATTCTTGAAGATCTTCCCTTCCCAAATGCATGAAAGAGTGGTATTTAGTCAGAGAGAGGTCTGGTGAGTAAGCTAGGTGAGGAGAAGTTTCGTAGCCCAGTCTGTTCAATTTCTGAAGGCTCAATCACCAGACATGAAAGCTTTTTTGCTGTTCATTCAGGGTAATTTGTTGTGTTTGTGTCAACAAATATTGAATGGTCAATGTTTATTTCCTCTGCAACCTCTTTTCAATAACCTTCCTCATGTGTACTATTCATATGTTAAGAGAAGGACTCATCTTTTTTCTGGTAGTGGTAGAATTCTGAAAGTATATATATATATATATATATATATATATATATATATAATGTGTACTGTAGAGAGTGAGACAGACTCGGGAGTGAAGTGTTTGGTGGTAAGGTTTATTAATCCTTATAAGTAAAGATTCCATACATGTTTCGGGATTCTTCCCATCATCAGTAGTGTATGCTGTGTGAATGTGTATTAAAATGTACCATGTGGAACCAGAGTCCACTGCCAGGAGCTATGCATTGTGGGTGAGTTTTGTTGTCAGGGCTGCTGGAGGCCTCCTGCTGAATGGAAGAATGTCCAGCAGGTATCAGGTCTTTGGTAAAGCAGCAGCAGTTGGTCTTGGGGAGGGCAGAGTGTGTCAAGGTAGGGGGGAGTGATGTGGAGTTAGATTTTTTGGTATGTTTGGGGTAGTGTAGAAGGAGGGGTGGTGAGGTCAAGGAGCTACATAGGTATCAACCTTAAAAGTTATTGAAAATGTTTTGGCTATGATTTGGACAGGGGTTATAACAGGCTAAGGTGAAGTCTTTCCTATGGATCTGGGTGACTTTGAAGCTTCCATTATTGAATGTGTCTTAGATGTGGGTGTGAGGATATTAATGGTAGGAGTTGTGTGTATTAGGGTTCTGTGTGGTGAGGGTTGTTCAGTTTAGTGTTTAATCCATTAGGATATAGGGTTTTAAGTTTGTTGATCCACATGTCTTTGTGTTTCTCTAGAACTTTAGTTATGTCAATTGGAGTAGTTTTTTCTATTTTTTTCTATGATGGTGAAGCTAGCATCAGTGGCAAAATTGTGGTCATATATATATATATATATATATATATATATATATATATATATATATATATATATATATATATATATATATAATCAGCAATGCTTGTTACATAGGATACGGGTGTTATTCAGTCCTTAATTTGCTGGGGGAAGGACTTCCATACTTTGTTGTTTAATTTAATCCTATACCTGTCAATGCCAAAGTTCTAGAAGAAGCAACTATTTGATTTAATGTTCCATTAATTTAATGTTACACCAAAAATTACTTGTAAAATCAATGACCCTTATTAATCATTAATTTGACAAGCAAGGAACAAGTGAAATATATAAAAGAGAAATTCAATACAGAGTATTTCTATGTTTATTTTAAATATCGAATACAGAAAAAAAAATGTCTAATGAAATTCCACACTGGTCTTACTTGTGACATTTTGATATATGCTACTTATTTGAGTTTTCTTACTCTCCTACAGGGTTCTTTACAGAAAAAAAGCATTTCTCTCTTTATGTACGAATAGTGCACCTGAGGAAAGCTGTAGAATAGATTGGCCAATACATAGTGTAAACAACAAAAATAATATGAACAAGTTTAATTGCCTGTAAAACTCTTTGAATGATGATAACTCTCCTCAAAAAATTATAATCAATAACTTTCCTTTCTAGTTCTATTTGTTCAATTCAGCTTTTATTGATTTGCCAAGGGATGAGCTGATGACTTTGAAAGTTGTGGACAGTATGCTAAGGTTTACAAGCATCAGATCTTGCATAATTATCAAATTCAAATGGTATTGAATTCGAAGATGCTGTTAATTCCATGAATCATGAAAATAAACCAGCATTCAAAGGAAAATTCTGAATCACATTCACCCATATATGCTGCATATATGAGTGGTGGTGATCAATCAAAAAAATTGTCTAAAAGGATTATCAATAAATAAGTAACTTCTCTCGCTTTTATTTGGCTGGGATTACTAAAAAAAATCTGAATTTGAAAAAAAACAAGTGGACACAAAAGAGTGACCAATTTAGCAGAAACTCACATAGCATATTGAACCCTCCATTCAAAACCTATTTTTGGTGACGAATTTTCAAAAAACAAAAAAAACAATATTTTCCCTACTCATTGAAAGGAGGGTGTGTGCAAATTTTCAAATTTCTTCAATGAATAGTAAGTGCTGAGTGAAGTCCAGATATATAGATAGATACATTGATAGATACATATCAATGTCTGAATAAATGAATAATATGAACCTAGCAACAGTGATTAAACCGGTCAGTTGTGTGTAGTGATGATTGATAAAAACATCCCTTTTCTGTTATTACTGAAAAGCCCTTTTCTGAACTTGTATCAATTAGTTGTCAGTAGCACACTTAGTCCGATACCATCTTGCTTTACGCAGTTATGTCCCTTACATTCGTAGAAAGTGAAATAACAAGCTTTGGTTTATTTTCAGTAGTTTACTTCAGGGATCACCAACAGTGATGCTGTACAAACTCTTTAGGTGCAGGAGCTTGCCATTTCTTATATCCCCCGTATATGCAACCCCCCTCTCTCTCTATTTATATTCTTATATGTATATTTATATATATATATATATATATATATATATATATATATATATATATATATATATATATATATATATATATATACATATATATATATATATATATAAATTTAGTTATATTATATAGAAACATTTATTTGAAATGATCTCCCGTCATTACGCAGTTAATGCATCGCTTCACCAAAACATTTTCTTCAATTGTTTATTCTATTTACGCAATCTAGGCAAAGTGATACATTAATCATGTACAATGGGAGATCATTTCGAATATATATTCGTATATAATTTAAAGCAATTTATAATCATATAGTTAATATATATATATATATATATATATATATATATATATATATATATATATATATATATATAATATATATATATATATATATATATATATATATATATATATATATATATAGTTTAAAAATCTTTACCGCTTTAAGCACTCAACACATTAAAAACCTTTTCACACTCATTCCCCAATATCTGTTAATGTAATTTGTGCAATTTTTTCAGTGATTTTTCATGCTTTACACATATTTCGATATATATATATATATATATATATATATATATATATATATATATATATATATATATATATATATATATATATATGTATATATATACATACATATATATATATATATATATATATATATATATATATATATATATATGAATAGGGCAAGGAAGGTGCCCAGTACATGAAATGAGCAATGTATGAAATAGGGTGTAATGTTTTAAAATTCATTCTATTCTGTTTTATTTCACCTTCTTCTCTAAATACAAAAATAATTAGGAGTAAATGTATAGCTCTGAAAATAAAACCTAAATCTAGCCATACATTCACTGACATCACTCTCCTTTTCCTCGTGACTGTAAAAGTCCCCACTTCTTTTAATCATAGCTCTTTTTGCCCTGACTGGCTTACTAGTCAGTTAATTTCTCTTCCTCTCATCTTGCGTGTCTTAATTTCTCCTTGCTTCAGGAAGCGTGCATGGGTTAAAATCTTTATGTGTTTTTATGGACAAACTTTGTGCATATATACATGTATTAGGTAATGTATATATATGATCTGACAGAATGAATATAAATTATGTTATATCTATATAATATAACGCAATTTTTAATCATATATATATATATATATATATGTGTGTGTGTATGAATATATGTATGCATATGATTATAAATTGAGTTATATTATACGGAAACTTGTATTTGAAATAATCCCCCAGTCATTACACAGTTAATGTATCACTCAGCCTAGACAACATAAATAGAATAAACAATTAAAGAAAATGAGGCTGCTACAGGAATCAAATCTGTGACTGATAGGGTAGTCGATTTGAAGTAGCGTTACTCTTACCATTGAGCTAAACAGTGGAACATAATGCAAAGGCCCAAATAACCTATTGGTTGCTGGTTTGATCCCTGCAACAGCCCCATTTTCTTAAATTGTTTACTTCATTTACACTGTCAAGGCTGAGTGATACATTAGGTATGTAACAACGGGAGATCATTTTAAATAAGAGTTTCTATATAATATAACACAATTTATAATCATATGTATACATATTTATATATATATATATATATATATATATATATATATATATATATATATATATATATATATATATATATATGTGTATGTATATATATATATATATATATATATATATATATATATATATATATATACATATATACATATATATATGTATATATATATATATATATGTATATATGTATATGTATATATTTAAAGTTAAATATATATTTGTATATATTTAAACATACCTGTTAAAAATAACTGCACCTATATATCATAGGGGTGTAAAAGCATTGAAATTAACAAACTGCTTGAAAATAGAATTAAGTTGTTTAAAGATCAGTTGAAAGAGTAATGTTAGGAATACCTCTGAGAGATAAAAAAAAGGCCTGTGTAGATCCAAGAGCAGACTAAAGTCAAGTGATGTCATAGCAGTGATTAAATGACAAATATGGAGTGGGTAGGACACATAGCAAGAAGGAGGGATGACAGATAGTGCAAAAGGTTGGTTGAATGGTGCACTGACACACATACGCATACACACACACACACACACAGACACACACACAGATTTCTTGAATTGTGGTTAGATTTGACTGCAAAAAATGAATTGACTTTTTTTTTGAAAGAATAGTGGAAAATGTTCATTTTATTTCATATACCTGCTTAAAGCTGAGACCTAAAAGTTTTTTTATCTCATTAGTAACCAAACTCATGCATGGTTAAATTGAACAGTCAATTATTTTGTATCGGATCAGTACTTCTCAGGTGATCTTATTTGGTAGGATGCAAAATTGTCTAAGCAAGAGTTATTTCCCTTACTCTTCAAAATTATCGCAAGAAGTTTTTTTTTTTCTCATGTGATTTTTTTTATCAGTTCACAAAATTTTTGAAGTGATTTTGACGACGTTCTTGCATTTCAGAATACAGAGGGTTGAATGAAACGCTTAGAACTGACAAATGAGGAGGTTTCAGCTAATTTTTTTTTTTTTTTAAATAATTAATCAAACTATTTATTACCTGTTGAAGAAATTCTTATACAGTAGGAAAAGATCAGAGAGATGGGATAGAAGAATCAGCCAATAAGACATAGTTGGCACTGAAGGAGTTGGGAAAGGCCTTAGTCCAGCAGTAGACTGGGAATGATTGCTCCACCTGCTGACAATGATCACACACACACACACACACACACACACACATTTCTTCAATTGTAGTTAGATTAGATATTCACTCAGACTTCGTCTACAAAAGTGAACAAACTCCTTTTATGAAGGAGAAATAATAACTGTCTATTTGAATCCATATACTTGCTTCCAGCTGAAACCTCATAAGTAATAAATCTCATGCTTAATCAAATTAAGCAGTCAAGTTTTTGTATTTGATCATTGTTTCTAAGATAACCTTACTTGTTGGGATACAAAAATTGTCTGAGCAGGAGTTACCTCCCTTGCTCTTTAAAATTATTGCGAGAATTTTTTTTTTCCTGAAAATTCTTTTATCAATTAAAAAAAATAAAAAAGATAATTTTATCTGCAAATTTTTTACCTTCAAATAGAAGAGGGCATTGTTATAAACAGAAACAAACTAAAAAAAGTCATACTGTTCATTATATAGATAGAATGAAATATTCGAATAATAGAATTTTAGATGAATTGTATTATCTGGTATGTTTTAATGTGAAATGAACCACATGATTTTTGTATTTCTAATACTCTATGTTTTTTATACCTAAAATCTTTAGAAACAATGATATTTTGCTGTGCAGTAAATATGGTTTTCTTTGATACAAGAATATTTCTCCCCTTTATGCCATAGTTATCAAATTAAATTGATACAAAACAGTACAAGAGAAAAATTTTGTTGAAAAGGAAAATCAAGATTACAATACATTGTGGTCATTTAAAGGAATTTTTCAAGTGTGGGAATATATAAGATGAACAATCTGTTGGTTTATCTGCCAGTATTATAAATCTGAAATGACCGAGGAGTTTGAGAAAGTTCCTTGAAAGTTAACATACTCTCAGAAATCTGGAGATTTCACCAAATATCTACAGATTTGTCGATGATGCTAAAAAAGTAAAAATAAGTAAAAACACATGATTCAATTTTTCCATAAATATCAATTCTCTAATCAAGATATCAATTTCTATGAGCAGTGTTATGCCTTGCATTCTGGGCTTTTTTCATTAGGTTATCACCTAGTAGTCATTTGCGACATGGGGCCTAATACTCCTTATATTTTGCAGCTCATCATTCTGCAGCCATTCAACGTATTTAAACAACATACAGGAAATAGGCAACAATATTACGTGCAATATAAATGCGGATGTAAGAATGTTTTGATCAAATGTACTGGTCACAAAAGAACTGATCAAAAGTTGTTCAAATTGTTTGAAATAGTCGTTTGTGAAAGTTCACAACAAAAAAACAAAACAAAACGAGTGAAATGGACACCAGATGAGGTCATGAGATCAAAGTAGAAGTCATGTGACACATGAAAACAATTTAAGAGTTGGCAGGTTTGCAGAAGATCAAATCTGATCCTCAAACTCACCCATTCAGGCCATATTTGTTATTGCTTTTATGTACACTAGCTATAGTAGTAGTAGTAGTTGTTGTAGTTGTTGTTGTAGTAATATTATCCGAATTTATTTAGTATAAGTCAAAAATTGATAATGCTTAACAATGCTTCATCTTATAGAAAAATTAATCAGGGTAATTATTTGAGAAAAAAGAAGTAGAAATGTTATGTAAGTTTCTGGAGCTTCACAGTGATAGAGAAATTGTTTTTAAAGTTTGATTTTGGTGAAGGGATAGAAAATAGAATTAATTAAATAAATTTGAAGCAGTCTTTATTACGGGGTACAGATTTAAATAAGAAAAAATATACCAGATAAAAAGCATCTTCCCCTAAAATCCTCCAAAACATTATTCTTTTAGAAAGATTTCAAAATATTTCTGTGACCCTAATAATCTTCATGGTATCAACAAGGGTGTTCCAAACCCAACTTTGAGAAGCCTTAGTTTACAATGGACAGATATATTTATACCATGAAGATTATTTTAGATCATATCTATACGATGTAGGTATTTCAGATTTTACAAAATACATAAGTGTACTGATTATCAAGTTGAATAAAGATTATATAATACTTTTCTTATGAATAGGGAGTGTCAGTCAGCTTTGAAAGTCAGTGATAGAAATTACTTTCAGCCATAAACTTTTGCTGCCAGGGGCAAATTTGTGAGGGTCTTAGCCGAGCAAGCAAACTCAAGAGAGATAATGAGATAGATAAGTGTACTTGCAAAGTACATGCTTAACAATATCTATCGTCTAATCTTTTCAACTTTCTTATATTAGCTGTGCGTATAAAACAAACTATCATTACTGCAATCCAAGGTAGAAAGTTTTCACTATTGTTATCTCTTTAATACATTGGTTTTTAACCTGAGGAGTGCACCCCCCCCCCAGTGTTGCATGAGTCAATTTTGGGGAGTGTGAGAAGAGGGTGGCTAACAAACCTATTTTTTGTTTTATTGCTGATGAATATAACCTAATCGAGAGAAAACAACGGCAGTCAGCACATTAAATGGTTCTATTAGTAATTTCCTTAAAGAGACTTTAAATTTGACATCTGACAAATTCAATTCTGTCTTTGACATTTTTTTATATAAATTCTGCCAATTTTGGATCTTTAAAAAATTGACTTCTTTAACTTTGAGATTAAGGGGTGCAAGAGAGATTTTGAAATCTCGAAGGATGTGAGCTTTGAAAAATTGTTATCTGCCAGCCAATCAGAGCCACTGTCTCATAACGACAACAAAGAGTTCTCCCTCCTATCAACAAAACTTAGTAGTAAGAGAAGCAAGCTTGAAACAGATTGTTTATTCCGAGGCAGCTGCCACATGTGCTGTAAGCAAGCATCTAACTATATTAACACCATTGTTTTTTTTTCTTCTTTTGCAGATGTCTATTGGTCTGTCAGTCTCTTCCAAACTGATATATGAAATTAAAAAAAACACTGGTGTGACTGATTCAGTCGCCTGATGCTGACTTTACTAGACTAATGACATACATGTACAAGCTATTGCTACAGAGATGAAATGAATTAGGATTTCAAGCTTGGCGTATTGTCATTCAGTCACATATGATAGGGGAAAATGGATATCAAAGCAGCGAAAGTTACTGGACAGACAGCATAATTTTTTAAGAAATAATTCATCATCAGAAATCATAGATCACTTTGACAAACAAATCATGGATGAATTGGAAAACCCTACAATGAGCTACAATAACAAAATATTAATTGATTTGATATCTAATTTTATCAATTTGATATTTATTACTGTTTAATGTGACCTCAAGTATATTTTTGTAGCTAAGAATCAGTTTTGTATTTTATCCTCTTATCACTGCAAATTTAAAAACACATAAAACTCCCCCTTCACAGTCAATAATTATAGCATCAAATTTTGGAGAAAAATTAATTATGATCAGAATAAATTTTATTTATGGCATTCCTGGCTTTTTTCACTGGAAAACATCTAAAATATAACAAGATTTAAAAAAATTTTTCAAAGCGGTAAAACGGCCAGGCTTATACTGGACCTCCTTTGGCTAGATGGTGTGAGTTCGCTTCTCACTGTGGGCTCACTGTTTTTTTCTCATAACACTGTTTAATTGTTGCCTGATTCAAAGTTGTGATAAAAAGCAACTGGAAGTTAGGATGAAGGTAAAAACAAGTCATTATTTATAATAATCTAAAATATTGTAAAAAAGCATCAGGAAATATCTAGATTCTGTAGAATCTATATGCTATTAATAAACTTGTCAAAAATTTTTTTAAAAAGCAATTTTAGGAGAGGTGTAAGGGAGTACTGATGCCAATTTTCAAGTCTGTTGACAAAACAGTATGGCTAGAAGTGCTGGAACACACAAACTCATAAACAAACACATGCATGTATAAAAAAAGGATAGAACCCTTTGCAATCTTCAATGGCTACTGTTGTTCAACTAAAAAGCTGAAATATAAACACTAAGACTGACATGGTTCCTGCTTTCACTCAGTAACTTTTGGTTAAAATTTACCAGATTCTATATTCCTGTTGGTTTGTTTCCACCATATTGCAGCAAAAATATTTCTTGTCATTTCTCTGTTATTGTCTGATATATTTCCTAAGCAGCTTTTTCCAACTGGGAGCTCATCTAGACATCCATTTTGATTGGTAGATATTCCTACGAGGAAGTGCAGGTGGATGACTCCCAAGGTTAAGCAGTATAGTTAAGCTGATGTCAGATGTATCGCTCTCTGTTTTCCTCTGGACTACATCTGCAAGGTCGAGAGGGAGATTCTGACTGTTGGGCATCCCACAATCTCTATATGCTTTACTCAGCATGTGCCCCATGGATGTGGGATGTTCCATTGTCTGTACAAACTGGATAGAGGCCATCATCGTCGAATAGAGTTGAACTCCAGCTGAGATAGTTTGTGCTCACTTTGCATGAATGCCTTTGGGAAAGGCTTGAATCTGTCACTTCTCGCACTGGCTATGGGTAAAGAGCAGGGCAGACTGGTCCCTTCAGCCTTGGTTGGCAGCCAGTCCAGGAGATGGATAACTTATCCTACATTCTGCAATGTGATAGGTCGGCAATGGACATGTTCCCGAAATATATGGTTAATGGAAATCTGAGGAAGCTCTGTCAGGCCTAGGAAGTAAAATAATGGAGACTAAAATGGACAAATGTAATAATGCAATCTCCATCTCCACCTCAAGTATCAGTGGTAGATTCTTAAAAGAAAAGATATTCCGACCATTGACCTGCAGTGATATCAGGCAGCATTGAATGCAAGTGACATAGGTTATAAAGTGACTTCATATGAATAAATAAATAGTGTGTATATGTGTGTGTCTGTGTGTGCGTGTGTGTGTGGGGGTGCACAAATACTAATGAGAATCTAATGATTAGACTTACATGTTTTACTTCGAATAGAGCTTAAGTATATGTCTATGTAAGTTTATATGTAAATCTGAATGAATTGATGTTTACATATATAAGTGTACAAATGTGTCGGTTTTCAATAAGAATTTAAGTAAATCTCTCTGTGTATGTTGATTGATATAAATGACAAATTTCAAATGTATGTGTATATGTGTACTTATGCATGGTTAGGTCTTCAGCTGTGAATTTATGTGTGCATGTTCTTGTACATTCAGCTGTATAAAAAATGAAATTAAAATTCTGAAAAAAAAACCTTTTTTATACTGTTACTCAGTGATAGAAATACCAATATAATATACCCAGAAACCCTATAAAACTCAGGGTCTACATCATTTGTTTTGATTTGTGTTCTGTGCATCAGGATATTTTCTGATAACTGCTACCTTTCCATGTGTAAATAGTCTTGTTTTCATTTGTTATTTTGCATAAGAAGAAATATATTTTCCTCCTGTGTTGCTATGTTTGCAGTTTTTTTCTTAGTGCAATGCCAGGTACCCCTGCTAGTAGATGCTTATATTAGAACGTGTAGGCTCCAAAGTAAACCAGGAAATTCATATTCACAACACTCAACACGTACATATTTGAATGCTCTCATGTGTACATAGAAGCATCAGCATGTACAAATGCAAACAACGGTGCTGCTGAAAGTCTATATTATGTAACATTTTGTTATAACAGATGAGTGAAATGACAATATCAAAAGGCCAACTGTACAAATGATTTTCTTTCATTTTGATGTTCCGCCCTTCATCAATGTGGAGTATATACAAGAAAATGGTGTATTTATGGGTGGTCTGTGACCTGTATTGCATGGGAATAATAGTTAATGAAGTCAAAGGCTGGGAAAATATATGTGTCATATCTGCATTTTCTTGTGGTCATAAAGGTCATAAAAAAATCATGTCCTGCAAATGGGCTGGTTGTAGCTGATGTTTTGAGATATCAATGAATGAGTGTGCGAATTAATCAAAAACTGATTGGTTGATAATTGAGGTCAGAAGGGATCTGTTCCAATTATGCAGGTCTTTGATGCCTATTTATATGATTTAATCAAAGCTGGGTGCAGTGTCCTCAGGTCAGAAAAGTTTATGGTATTGGCAACACGTTGGTGGTTTTGGCCATGAGTGTAGGTTGACCCTGGCTGGATGCTGTTGTTTGTGTATGCGTGTAGAAATTGTGAATACATGAGAATCGACAAAATAGGTGAATATATGTGTATATGTGTGTGTGTATGTGTGTGTGCATGCGTGTGTTTATGTGTGTGTGTGTGTTTCCACAGGTAGACATACATTAATCTAACTGATTGATCTTGGCATCTTCTAATCTAAAGGAGACTCCTGCACCCAACAAACTGCAAACTTATGTACAAGGAACAGAATGAACATAGGATGGGTGCAGCTGACCTCTAGTGACCTCTAATATTCAATTTAGGGCCAGCTCTTTAGGGTCAGGTCAATTTTGGCATTTTCAAATCTAAGGGAGACACCTGCACACAACAGGCTGCAGATTTTGTTACAATAGTAATTATAATCTTAGTACCTGTGGTGATCTCTAAGAGTCACTTTAAGGTCAAGGTAATTTTGGCATTTTTAAATCTAGATATGGGCTGCAAATTTGGGTATATGGGTAACTTGACAACAGGAAGAATATAGGATAGGTGGCATTAATCTCTGGTGACTTTATAGGTCAATTAAGGTTCAAGTCAATTTAGAGTCAGATTAATTTTAGCATTTTGAAATTTGAAGGAGATGTGTAACTCTTTTATTTTGGTAATTTCAATTTCAAGTTAGACAAGGTGTACAAGCTGGATCAATATTAGGGAGGGGGGCAGTGACTTATACAATTTTTCTACACTCTCTATAAAAAACAATTTGATTTCCTGTGATATCAAATTTGAAGTTTTCCTTGCGTGAGTGTGTGCGTGCATGCGTGTGTGTGTGTATGTGTGCAGGTTTGTCAGGGGTAGGTAGGGTGTGTGTAATTTTATGAAATCTCTATAAAATATAATTTGGTCTCTTGTGTTGTTGTATTTGGAGTTTTGCTTTGTTGCGTCAGTAGGACCGACAAAAATATTTACCTATAAATTCATACGGCCTTTAACAACATAACTAAAACTTCTTAACTTTCAAGTTTATGAAATCCATCATCCTTTGGTGAAGCATTTGTATATCGGCATGAAGAGTCCTTGTAAAAGGTCTGTCCAGAAACTTATCTAGTCATTTAATATCAATGGAAAAAAATAGCCTACCTAGGGTATCAGTACCTAGGTCCCTTTCAAAGTATTAAGCTTGAGATCTTATATATCCAAGTATGCCATCCATTTTTCAAAAAAGTCTGCAAAACTCTCTTTTGAGATAGCCATCAGTTGCCTCATCGCTTTATCTTTAATCTCTTCAAAAGCAATTTTACATTTGAGAGAAGCCAGAAATCAGAGGGAGCCAAACCTGGATTTTAAGAGGGGCTGGCAGATGTGGGTGTTGTGATGTTATAACAAAAAAATCTGCACCAGATGTGAAGAATGAGTAGGTACATTATCATGTCTATCATTGTGAATGTGACGGTCACACAGTACACGAGTCCATTTGATGGCATCTCACTGTTGGCTGAGTAACCCCCATGACAGAGTTTCTATTCATGGATACACAGTAAGGCCCTCTCTGATTGGTTGCAAAGTTACATCAAGGCTGCACGACCGGTTCTCAAGATATTCAAAATGGTTGGATATTGGAAGTAGTGACAGTTGCTGTGGAAGGGGACTATTAATAACGTCATTTTTCTAATGAAACTTGGTACAAAGTTTCTGCACAAAGCTGAAAAGCAGGAGGCAGCAGCTGATAAGTAATTATAAGTAATGATAGAACTGAAAAGAGAGAGAAAGGAAGACATCAGAAGTTTGATTTTCTTTGTGTACCCAGAACATGTGAATAGTTGGAGACATCATGTACAAAACGATATTATGTACAAACAAAAGGTTGATACACATTTCATTAGTCAGCTCCCCTTTGGAGCAGAAGTTACTTATTAGGTTAAGTGGTCCAAGGTTTTTAAAAACATTTTTGTAGGGGTCAGTGCTGTTTCAATTTGTTCCACAGACAGACACAAAAATCTTTCATTGTCTGTAACATCTGCACAACTGGTGAGTATAGATACATTTCACTAAACTGTATTAAAAATACTTTTTCCAGATTACGTAGAAAGGCTGTAACTGCTCTCAAATTCACCGATAGTTTGTAGTTTGTCTAGCATTATTACTTTCAGTTCTTCTATTATGCAAACAAATGGTCAGGCGGCATAATTGTCTTTGAGCTTTGTATGCATGCACACACGTGTTTTGCAACAAGTGTACAAAGAATTTCGGTATGTGTACAAAAAGTTGGTTACTCGAAATAATGTAGTAATCAACAATTATACTTATTATCAAAAGCATAATAATATATTGAACAACCATAGCCAAGAATGGTGAAGGGTTCTATCCCTTTTTATACGTGCATGTGTTTGTGTGTTCCAGTGCTCCTGGCCATACCGTTTTGTCTGAAAGTTGCCATCAGTACTCCTCTAAACCCTTTCTAAAATTTTTTTTTCTTTTAAAAAATGCTTTTTTGTCCTTTTCAGGGCCTCATTCTAACAGGTTTAATGATAACAAGTAGATTCTGAAGTATGCAGATGTTTCAAGATGTTTTTTAAAATCTTATTTCAGATGTTTTCCATGCAAAGTGTCAGTGATGCCATAATCCGTATTTATTCTCCAGTGGAATTTTTTTCATATGACTTCAAATTTTGATGCTAGGGTTATTCATTTATTGACTGTGATGGTGAGTTATAATTATACTCATTGAAAATAATCTCTTAGCCAACTGTATCTGTTGAAGTTTGTACTTCAAGTACCACATTTGTGATGGTTATCAGAAACAACATGGGTTTTCAATCTAGTCTGGCTGGCTATGCATGTGTTTTGTGAGAAGGCAGCCCCAATAAAGCCAGAGGGATGAAAATTTGAACATTTTTGGTCCCTCGATTCGTGTCCAGCTGCATTCATGCTTCATTCTTGAATTTTCAGACTTTTGGGGGATCCAGGCAAGAGAAGTCACTTGTTCTCTGATCACTGATTCCAATTTTTTAACTGATCACCCCGAACATGGCATGCTGCCAAAAGATGTTGGTCATGTAACTGTTTCTATTTGGTGACCAACCATACATTTTGTTTTCAATTTATTTCAACATTGCATCAGATATAAATAAAAAATACTTATTGATGTTTTGTTGAAAGGAACAACAAACTGAATAGTAGTTCAAAGTATTGAATAAAATCTTAGCAAAACATGATACTTTATAGAATCCAGACCTACTTGTATTACATTAAAATTTGCTAAAAGAATTTTTTAGCCATGAGAGAAAGACTGGGTCAAAATTATCTTGAAACAATTTCAAATTTACATTTGCATAAGCTTCCAGTGTGCACATGCTTATGTCACGAGAAAAAAAATTGCGCGACATAAGATTTTTGTGTACACAGAAGATTAGAGGGAATACGGCCAGGCAGCCATGTTAATTCCATTTTGAGGCTACAAATACATTGTATTTGCAATTGCAGAAAACAATATAATCAGCATAACATACTTTACATTTTTCTATTTTCCTTCTCTTTTCCAAAAATCATAATACCAGTTTTGTTTTATTCATTTTCTTATACCTGTCACAAAAGTGTACCAATATATGGAATGCATTATAACCTCTTTCTGACTCTCCTCCTTTTTTAATCAACCTTTTCATTAATGTATCCATTATACATTAACTTGTACACAAGTTCAAAATTATATAAGAACCATATATGCTGGTGTATAAAACCGTCATTTGAATTTTTTAAAAATATGCAAATATTATATTGCATTCAGTGAACTGATATGACTAGGGAGCCAAAGTACTGAAGCTCAATATGGACAGCTACAGAACTTGAATGAGTTGCAGTAAATGGTAGACCCCTAAATATCCTTGAAAACCATCCATTTTATACATGATACTTTATTATATTCTAAACATTCCAGGACTTGTTCAGATAATTGAAGTCATTCTTTTTTATAGCTTTGACTGTTACTATGATAGTTCTGCCTATCCCTTCTACAGTCTTCTTCAGATATACCATCTGTAGAAAAAGAGAGAGGTGTATTTTTCCAGAAGTAGTAGCACATGGAAAAGAATAGTGACTTACTGGTCTGATCAGCCCATCCTCAGCTATGTGCCCAGTAGACATGTCCAATGGTGGAGTAAAAAGTCTAGTACATAGTATAGCAAACCATATCTGGAAGGAGAGATCTGAATCTACATTATAATAAGCAACTTATCAGTCAATCTGTCTGTCTGTTTATAACATCTCCATTGGTCACCCTTAAAAAAAAAAAGAGAAGGTTTTGTGTAGAAAGAGGTGGAGTTAGAGGAGAGGTTCTTAGAATGGAATTGCAACACAGACTATGGGAAGGGAGGAGGTAGAAGGAGAAAGAAGCAGAGTAAGGGTTCACAAAAGGCGAAGGGGTAAAATAAAAGATAAAGAAGAGTGGCTGAACGTGGCTGTGAATGGAAGAAAAGTGGGACAGTAAAATGAGGTGGAATTGAACTTGTTTTCAAGAGTCAGTGAGTAGAAGATTTGGTTAAGTGTCAGGCAACACCAATGAGTTTTTTCAGATACTACAGTGCTTCAGATTTCGATCCCCGGGTATACTGTTAGCAAAGCAAAGGGTATTTTATGAGTAATAGATAAGGAAGGGTGAGAAAATTGATATAAAAGGAAGCATTAGCTTAAAAGACGACTGTATGACAGGCAAGTGCTGATTTCAAAGCGATGTGGATTTCTCTGCTTGGCTGGAAAGGAGAGCATCCCTGAATACAAAAATATAGAACCGCCTGTGTTACATACAAAAATGGGCTGATCTGATCAGTATATATATATGCCGTGGTTTATTGTTAGGTCTAATTCCCTTGTCTGTCATTGTTTTCTTGTTGCAATATTTAGGGCAGTGCTCCTTAAACTGGCGAATGATTCACCCAGAGGTGAATGAAATTGTCTTGCGGGTGAATGAGAGTAGAGGAGTAAATGAGGGGTGAGTAACTTAATTTACTCAGATGTTAATATTTTTCTAAACTTGAAAAAGTAATTATAGTAATATATATGTACAATGAGAAAACATCATTTCTAAAACTCTTATTCTAAGTTCTAAGTCGGTTATTTGCTGAATCTATGTAACCTAGAAAAAATTCTAATAATTTTTCTGTTTTGAAGTTTTGGTCACTCCTAGTTTTCTCTACATATTTTTAGGATGTTCGAAAAACATGCGTAAAATATACACTTAAGAAATGAGTCAATTTACGCCTTTTGCTCATGTTGCAAAATAAATTATGTACAAAATTAGGCACAAGAGAGAGATAAGATGAAAATCACCAAAAACATAAGTGAATTTAGTCACGGGTGAATGAAATTTTGTAGAAAAAACTTGAACGACATTGGAAAAGTTTAAAAAAACACTGATTTAGGCCACTGCACACTTATGCCTTTCTCAAAATCTTGTCAAGAAAGCAACAAAGACAAGAAAATTAGTTTGAACAAAGCAATATAATGAGTAGAACACCTTTCCTAAAAATATCCAGACAAAAATATGACTCTTTCGTAAATACTCCAGTCAGGGTTCATTGATGGAGAATATTTTAAATCTTAAGTTGAATTCATTACTTGAAGCCCTAACCCTGTTATTTACATGAAATCCTATTAAGTAGGATTCAAATGCTCAGTATGAGGCCATTAACAAAATATTTCAATTTAATACAAACTGAACTAGTTATATCACGCAGAAAAATTCCTGTGTATATTTGATTTTCCATGAGATGATATTTTTCAGTGGAGGTTGTAATGCATTAGGTTAAAAGATCTACCTGTGTTTCTGTGGAGTTTGAGCAGTTTCTTCACATTCTTTAAGGCCTAATGGTTCACTACTATGTTTGTATCTAACTATGTTTTTTATAGAATCCAAAATGGTCGCTCCCTACAAGCTAAAAGTTTGTGTACAAGAGTAATTTGGTCCCAGGATGAACATAGGATAGATGATGATGACCTCTGGTGACCTTTAAAAATCAATTTGGAGTCAGATCAATCTTGGCATTTTCAAATCAAATGGAGACAGCTACACACTAAAGCTGCAAATCTGCTTATGATGGTAACTTGACCCTGGGATGAACATCTGATAAGTGATGCTGACCTTTTGTGACCTCTAAAGGTGAATCAAGGACATATCAATTTTGGCAGGCATTTTCAAATCTAACAGAGATGGCTACACTCTATGGCCTGCAAATTTATTTACAAGTGTAATTTCACCAAGGATGAACATAAGATAGGTGGCAATTACCTCTGGTGACCCCTTATGGACAATTCAGGGTCAGGTCAGTTTTGGCATTTTCAAATCTAAGTTAGATGGCTGAACCCTATGGTCTGCAAATTTGTGCACAAGGTTTATTTCACAAGCTAATGAATATAAGAAAAGTGGTATTGACCTTTGAAAGTCAATTCAGGCTCAGATCAATTTGGTCATTTTGAATCTATGGAACTAAGTGGGAAGGCTGCACACTATGAACTGCAAAATTATATTAACTGATAACTTGACCCTAGGATGAACATATGATAAGTTTTTTGGTATTTTTGAAAAAGGTTGATTCAGGCATTTTCAATCCACCTGAAAGGTTGCAATCTCTACTTCAAGAAGTTCTCTGTTGAAATTTAGCACATGACCTCTCAGTATTGATTACTTTTTTCCTTGGGCAACTCAGGGTACCCTAACTCGTACACATACATACCCACACGCATAACTGCTAAGGCATTTGTCTGTTCAAAAGAAATATGAATCCTTGACATTCACAAAATCTTTGTTCAAACTTTGGCGAGGAGTGATGGGGGGGGGGATACAATACTTTGCACTGGAATGGCTGACTGCTTAGAGACATCCAAGTCTCGTGCAAAAGGTTGTTTATTCTTTCATTGGGTTTCAGAGTTAATTATGGCTGCTCAAGACAAAGCAGACAGATTCACAGATGCTGCCGTGGTAGACTGAGTCAGGATTCCCTCTTTATATCAATAATAACTGACAATAATAGTCATAGGAGAGATATGATCATCTATAAAATAATTGATTGTTAATGCAAATATGAGATGAGAGGGAAATAATAGGAGAGTATTCACCGAGAAAGGTGAAGACAAAAAGAAGATTATAACAGCATCGTTGGGAAAGAATTGGCCGGGAGAAAAAGAAATGAGAAATGACGAAGAGAAGAAAAAAATATATGGAAAGATTTTTGCAAAGATATTTGTATGAACGTATATGTGTGTAGATTGGTACATCAATGAGTTTGTAGCTAAGTGATGAAAAGAGCATTTATTTTACACAACGCATATTCATTTTTCAACATAATCTCCTTCCTTGTCAATGCAATTAATATAAAGGTGGAATTTCGATCTCACAGATTGAATATTATGCAGTGAACATTTCGGATCAATATTTAGCTATTGACTTCAGGTCAGACTATGGACTCATTGAACCAACCTCATATATAAATGGATGAAAAGAAACTTGCAAAAGGAAAAAAGTTTTTTTAACCTCGAGTGAGTAAAAGTGTGGAAAATTCATGAAAAGAAAACAGAACTTAATACATAAATCATATTGTTACTACTTTGAATATTACTCAGTAGAACAATAGTTTTTGCCCTTTTCAGCATCCATAGTAGATTTCAACAGGTTTGAATTTTCATCTTCACAAAACGAAGGATATATTTTTAACAAAAAGAAAAGTAACTAATGGAAATTACTGGATGAAGGAAGGTGGGGTATCAATGCTAGTTTTCAAGTCTGACAAAACGGTATGGCCAGGAGTGCTGGAACACACAAACGCTCAAATACACAAGTATAAAAAACACACAAGTATAAAAAAAGGATAGAAAACCTTTTGATCACTGGGTATTGCTGTTATGCTGGCTACATTATTATTGCCTGGGCTTTCTTTATCACAAGTTCCTCTGTCTCGGTTAGTTCTTCAGGGTTTGCAGTTTGTGGAATGAACTTTGAAGCAACAAGCACCCAAGATGGCATCATTCAATAGGCTATTTCAACCATAGCTTGAACTCAGGTTGTCGAGTCCATTTTCAGAGCTGCCAATTGATTGGCCACCGACCCTTTCGCAGTGAAAGTCAAACAGACTGAAGTAAACAAATAATCTGTTGTGAATGTTTCATTTAGTTTTTCCAATCATTCTTTCACATGGAAACAGACAAGTAAATATAAAAAGTGATGGAAAAGGGTCTTGTTAGTCACTCAAAAGAAACCGTCACATGATCAATTTCTTTTCACCGCATGCCATGTTAGGCATGATCGATTAAAAAAATGGGAAATGGGGTGATTAATGAATAAGTTGATTCTCTCACTTTTTGTGGGACAACAATCACAAAAAAAGTCTGATTTTTCAGAAAAAAAAAGCATGAATGCTGATAGACACAAGATAAGGGACCAGTTTAGCATAAACTTTCATGGCAGATTGAACCCCTTCACTAAGAACCCTATTTAGGGAATGAAGTTTCAGAATACAGCAAAAAAAGTTTTTTCTAGTTTTAAAAAGGATCAATATTTGAATTTTCAGTGCTTTAGCTTGATTGGTGTGGTTTGTACACATGATGCATACAGAGCCAGCCAGCCAGCCAGCCAGCCAGCCAGCCAGACCAACTTGAAAACTGAACAAATTGATGTTGATGCAGACAAATTCGGTTGACTGTTTCTTATTTAGATGCGCCTAACCTCATCAGCAAATCTATTCTTAAACCTTCAGTACACTTTTCAACATAAAAACTCTATGTAACAACAAATGCCATAAAGTAAGACAGGATGTTTTATCTTGGCAGATTAAATCAATATTTAAAGAGAACCGGGTCACTGTGGCACATTGCCGACCTGTATGAGACCAGACATCCAATAATGTCAGCCAAGGAAAATGATGAATTTTAGGAGGCTCATTATAACTCTCTTTCTATATCATTTGTACACTACACACATATATATATATATATAATGTGTACTTAAGAGAGTGAGACAGACTCGGGAGTGAAGTTTTTGGTGGTAAGGTTTATTAATCCTTATATGTCAATAGTCCATACATGTTTCGGGATTTCTCCCATCATCAGTGGTTTGCGTTGTGTGAGTGGGAAATAAAATATATATATATATATATATATATATATATTGTATACAATCACTATGCCTACAATGGAATTCAATATTCAAACACTGACTGCTATAACTTTCCCAACAAAAAGATTTCCCAACACTGAAACATGCCTCCCCAACAAGTACTCTTGTGGGCCTTCTGATAGCCATGGGCCCTAAGCAGTTGCTTGATCCGTTCATGTGTCAGGCTGATTCTCTTGACATGAGCATAAGTTTGAGTGTTACATCTGATATTATTTCTAGGTGTAAAACATTGACACATCGGTCCCCTTTCCCATTGGTAGCACAAATAGAGGTTTTAATTCTGTGATTCAAAGCTGTTCCTAGTTTATACTGAGTACACAAACTTCACTTCCCTTTTATTACTCATAAAGTAAGGAACCCATTTTTATTTTCCATAGAATTTATTGTCGTATCCTCTTGATTATAATCTTAATCATCTGTATATGTGTAAGTTTATTTTAGAACTTGGTGTTTACATCATAAATTACACATACATCATTTAGTTTACAGTATCCTTGGTTTCAGAACCATGCCAGATTATCTATCTTGCTGCACCAATTGAGGTCACATAATCATACTTCAATAATGCACATCTGACCCATTATGCACCTTTGATATCTTTAAAGTATTAGGATTTTTGGAAACTTGAATTACACAAATATTAAATATGAATTAAATAGTTAAATGTGTGGAGCCCCCTATACTTTAGGTTAAGAATTGAATATGAAACCCTTGTTTTAGCCAGATATAAAAAATGTCACTTCTGACGACATCTCCCTATAAAAGCCCTCAACACATGTGGTCAAATGCTTACATGCCCCAGCACTTCTATCCGGTTATTCTTTCTCTCTCTTTCTTTCTCCCTAAGATTAGTATCATTTTGCTGGCCTTCCAAGGTATCTCACATAAGCACATTCACTAAACCATGTCCTCACCACATGCTCCAAATGCATGAACACCTCTAAGTCTCATGAATGAAATTGCAATGCTTTTAACTACACGATGGACACGATGATCTGTCTCCTAATTCTTCTTAGTTCAGAAAGCACATATGGATTAAACTCCATGTCTTCTCCGCCTTACATAGTCAATCTATTGTGTTCTCCAGCATCAGAGAATAGTCTCCAAGTTGCGCATGCAACTTGGCAGTTTGGCATATACACTGAACCTAGTCTCCATAATCATTCCTTAGTATTCTCCAAACGTTATAGATTCAGGAGCAATTCAGGCACCTCTGCTTTGACTCCAACGCCAGCAACCATCTTAGCAACAAAGCTTAGAAGCTACCTCCTATTTTCTCTTCTCTTCTCTTCACACACAATCGATCATATTAATGTCATCATTACATGTATTTCATTTTCATTCTTTATTCATCATTGATGTTCATGTATTAAATGTACGTTTTATTTGTCCATCCAAATACTTGTATCTGTTCCTTTTATTTTGTTTCATCTCCGTGCCCACGTTCATACTTGACGTACATTTTCTCCATACATTTCCTTTCCTCCTGAATTTCCTCTGATGTCCACGTGGATCCACACACTCAGCAGGCACCCATTCTATATACAACTATATACCAACCATAACCCTGTTATATATATATATATATATATATATATAAAAGAACCATATTTCTTATAAATGCAATTCATTAATACAAATGTAACATACCATCACAGTCAATAATTAAACAACTACAGCATTGAAATTTGAATTCATGCACAAAAATTCCATTGAAGAATAAATAAGGTTAGAAAAAATTCTATTTATGACGTCATCGGTATTTTCCACTGAAAATATCTAAAACAGAGTAAAAAAACATCTGGAAACATTCAGATTCTTGATAATCTAACTGTTATTAATAAACCACCAAAACAAGCCCAAAAAGCTTTTTTTTACAAAAATCAAAAAGGCATCTTTAGAAAAGGTGTAGTGGAGTACTGATGCCAATTTTCTGTGTGCTGGAACAAACAAATAAATGAAAGAACATACAAACATACTCGCATACAAAAAAAGGATAGAATCTTTCACCATCTTTGATGGCTACACTTGTTCAATTTAGTTTATCAATATGAATAAAACAGATACAGGTGTATTGATTAAACAATTATTGTTCTGTACTTACAAAGAATTTCAAAGCACTATCATTGACAACAGAGTTGAGTATCTTGTCAGCCATCAGCTTGGCAAATTAGTGCACAGATTTAGCAGCACCTTTTTGGTTAGCAAACCATTTTTTTTCTCTGTACACGTGACGTTTCTTAAACTTTTGAAGCCATCCTTCACTGTAATTACACTCATGTTCTAATTCAGGTTTCTTTATCGCACTTCTCCACATGCAATGTCACCTGTTGCCACTCAGTCAACTGGTGCGAAAGCAGCGGGATATTCAAGTATCTACTCGTAACTTAGGTAAACTTAAAGAGGTGTTGAACCATCAAATGTCTGGAAATCAGTATTTCCAGCTTGTATAGAATTTCTAGAAAAGTTATCTTTTAAAATATGTGCATCAATTGTTTTTTTTCAAGACTTGTGCCTCATGATTGATACTATTCTAGTCTTTAAAATCAATTTTGACTAGTTTTTACCTTCATCGTTATTTTCAGTTGCTCTTTATTACAAATCTGAATCGGACCCTAATCCTCCAGCAACGATCAGATAGTGTAATAAGAAAATAAAGAGCAAACCCGTGGTGAGAATTTAACTCACACCCTCTAGCCAGGGACTTTATAGTTAAACCAGAGCTGATTTTACACCTTAAACTTCACTTCCTACATCTGATATTACACATTGATGATGTTTACAATTGAGACCTAGCAGTCTTTTATTAGTGCAATGATATTAATTTCAAATATCTTATCCTTGGAAGAAGTATTTTAACATCATTGTTAATTTTGATTAGTTTTTACCTTCAGCCTAATTTTCAGTTGCTTCTTATCAAATTAAAATGATTTGATTTGGATGAAGGGAAAAACTAATTAAAATAAATAATAATGTTGCAATACTTTTTCCAAGAAAGAAATATTTGAAATTAACAATATTATTATATTCTTGTTTTGTTGAGTATCCTGCTTTCATCTTTATTATAACCAAAGTGGAGGCGCAAGTGGCCTATCAGTAAGCAGCACAGAAAATGGAATTGGCAAACTTAGTTCAAACTCTGGCTGGGACAGTTTCCCTTTTCATCTTACTAATGGTCTTGGGAAAGTATGGATACATCTCTTCTCCCAGATATGAGTATAAAAGTAGGGCTCTTCAACCTTGGCTGACAACCAGTCTAGGAAACAGACAACTCTAAATTCAAATCAGTCTAGATTATGCTAAAGTGATCCTTTAGTTTATGTCTGGCAACATCCACGCTCGTTTTTTTTAAATTCAAACTTTTTTAGTGATCATTACCCAACAAAAGGCAAAAGAAGTAACAATCACTGATCATCCCTTTCTCCAATTTTTTAATTGATCACCACCTATAAAGCATGCTGCCAAAGACAATGGTCACATGATGGTTTCTATTGTAACTAACCAGTAATAAGCTGCGACATCTACACATCAATAAGCAATATGTAGCATATGTCTTCAAACTGTGGATATTCACCGTATAGCCAATAAATGCACTGACAGCCTGAGTTGGAGGGAGACGCAGCATGTCACTTGATCCTTGATTTTGTTCAATATTTGCATGCGTTTATCAAAACATGGGTATGGTTATGCACGCACACACACACACACACACTCACACACTTATATAAATATACACATATATACATACAGAGAGAGAGATACAAAGATACACTAGTGAAAAAAATATGTGAAAAAATTAATGGATATATCCAAATTTCTTTGTAATGATTTTTTTAGAAAAGAAACTTGATATATACATTTACTGGATGCTATAATGCATTTAGTGAACAAACCTTCCCATGTTTGTAGGGAGTTTGAGAGGTTTCTTCATGTTATCTTACTCTAAGATAAATGGTTCACAACTTCAAATCTGCTAAAAGGTTCAATATATGTTTATGTCTAATCAATTTTATCTGAAGTTTTATTAAAAAGTGAAAGAACCTGTTCAAGTAAACAAGTTCATTCTACCAAAAGGTGTGTAAGAGGTATTTTTAACAGCAGAATTATTACCTCTGACTGAATGAGTGAAGACAAAGAAACAAAGTCACACCACTCATTTTATTTATATATATATATATATATATATGTATATATATATATATATATATATATATATATATATATATATATATATATATATATATATATATATATATATATATATATATATATATATATATATATATATATACTAGAATATACTCATGAAAAAATAACAGTGTTATTTATGTATGGATTGGCAGTAAAGTGCCAAAAGCTAATGTAGTAGGTAATTTAATCATGAAAAAAAGTTTGATTATAGTTTATGTAGAAAAATAATCATATAACATATTTCTAGCCCAGTCAATAAATATATTCATTTTTGCATCTCATGATATCAGTTGTGATAAAACAAGATTATAAATTGTTTTTTAGAAAAAATGATTTGAAATTTATCATTAAAAAAAAAGTAGTTGCTATAAAGAGGAAAAGTTGAACACTGTTGGCTGAATAGTCCAACATTCATTTTGTTTACATTGGACTTTTGGTTATTTATTAGATTTTTACTCCTACTTAAATTAATTCAATTTTAATTAAATAAAGCTTAAATTCCCTTCAAGTTTAACAAATATTCATTAGACTTTTTAATTTATAACAAAACTTAAATTAGCATTTTTGATCGAATTCTTCTCAACAGTAAGTAATGCAATAATAGATAAGGATTCATTAAAAACTGAAAATGTGGCCAAATTTGACGAACCTGGCTTTATAACATTTGGTCATGAACTTTTTGGTTTGGTTACATTTGAATTTTAAGCCATTTTGGCTCTAAAAAATCATTATTAGATTTACATTTGACCATTTTTAACCATTTTTGCAAGTTTTGGGTCAGAAAAATCTCCAACCACATAGCAACTGACCCGTTATCACTGTCAGGCTATTATAAAATTGAAAACAGAAGAAAGAGAATCTGACTCGCCTACTTAATGAATTATTTTTTATTTTTTATTTCTTCAAGTCACTTACACCATGTTCCTTTGACACATGAAAATTTTTGTGTGATAATCATTGTTATGACAACAGACTATCATATTTTTCCCTCCTATTCTATGTAAGATATGTAGATATGAATACATCAGATTATGGCGAGTTCACTATTTACATCAGGTTAAATCTGGACTATAAGCAAATAAACAGACAAACTTATTTGCATATATGTCTATTGTATGTTTATGTTCATATATATATATATAATTTATATTTAGAATTGGTTGTCTGTAGTCATGTTTGTGTGCGCACATTAATTGAAATAGGAAGAAAGAGTTATCTAAATATTTGTGATCTTGTACCGACTTGAACATGTAACCTGTTTGCTGGTAATCAAACACTCTACCAATTGTGCCACGAAGAAATTTTTCTATGTTTGATAAAAAATCTTGACCAAATTCTTGAATTTTATCAGTAGTAACTGTCATCAGTCATCTGCAAACTGATTTTTTCAAGTAACAGTATTTAGCAAGAGAATTTTTGCAAATTAATTTTTCTAAAAGATTGAAAAATTCTGAAGAAATGAAGATCATATACACTATTTAGAGAAATTTTTTTTTTAACCTTTAAAAAAAAATCTTTTTTTTTTAAATTCTTGGAAAAAAGCTTTTTTCAACTTTTTTGGGGGGGGCCTTATTTTCACAGGTTTATTGATGACCTACAGTTTATGTTTCCAGATGGTCTTTCACTCTATTTCTGATGTTTTCCAGTGGAAAATGCCAGTGATGGCATAGATAGAATTTATTCTGACCATATTTATTCTCTGATGGAATTTTTTACATGACTTCAAATTTTGACACAACGATTGTTCACTTATTGACTGTGATGGTGAGTTTTACTATCTTTTAACTATTTATCTCATCTTCTCTTTCAGTCTACCCCATCCTGTTCATATCTATCCCTCTTCCTTCTTTTAGTAACCATCAATCAGAACTGTCACCAAAACCATCAACATAGGTTTCTTCAGTTTTTCAGTGATTCTCTTTGGCTGGCTAATTGTCTATCTATAATGATTCCATGATACAGGTTACAACAACGGAGGTAGATGGATGAAAATTTGAACATTCGCTTATTATGTCTACAAAAAAAAAGTTGTTTTTTTTTGTTTTTTGAAAGTTCACTTCCAAATAGGTTTTTTTGGGGGGTCAATTTACAATGTAAGCATGTGCTGAATTAGTTCCTTAGTTTGTGTCTGGCAGCATTCCCGCTTGTTTTGATTACTGCCCGATCACAGTCAGAGAAGTGATTTATTAATTGATCACCCCTTTTTACAATTTTTTAATTGATTACTCATAACACGGCATGTTGCAAAAGACCTTGGTCCTGTGACAGTTTCTATTGAATGACTAACCAGACCTGCCTCTATCTATCTATTGTATTCTGTTATCTATCTATCCATCTATCCATCAATCAGTCAACCAATTGAGTGATCAATTACAAATCCTCAACTGCCAACTGAAACTGTCCATCGGTCAACACAGATTTCTTCAGATCTTAAATGGTTCTGGCTTGCTGGCTATCTATTCATGTATTTACTTCTTATTATGTCAAGAAAAATATTTTTTTCTCATTTTTTCAGTTTACAATGCAAGTTTACGCTAAATTGGCCCCGTACTTATTGAGATCAATAGAAAATAACAGAGAATATTATATCTTTTTAAAGAAAAGAATTCCCATATTTCATCTTATACCAATCTTAATATCTGAATGAAATATTTTGATTTTAGAAGTACTTGTTTCTGTGTAGCAACCAAGACAATGTTTTCATCTTGTGAATAGACTGTAACTTATTAAGGAATGGTAACAGTAGTCCGTTCTCCCTTGACAGATTATAACTTTAGGGAGAATTTGATGGCTGGTTAAATATGCATGTATGTGTATGCTTGCATGTGTTGCCTGTTACATGCCTTGCAGCTGGGTCACTCAGTTGTACAGTGACTGATTATAAAACAGATTTGTTATACTAATCCTACTAGCAGCTGCAGCAGCAGAGGCTGTGGTAATAAATGTGCCGGTAACAGTTGTAGCAGCAGCGGAAAAATGAACATGCATGTGCGAAAGGTGTCAAGATAGTGGGCGGCAGACTCAGCCGGTCAATTGTCTTTCTCTTTCTATCATATTCAGGAGGGAGACAGATGATAAGTACACTGATGATCATGATGACGATGATGATGATGATGATGTGGAAATTCATGATGATGATGATGATGATGGTGGTGGTGGTGATGGTGATGGTGCTGGTGGTGAGGAGGAGACCATTATGGTAATGCTGTTATTGGTGGTGGTGGTGGTGGTGGCGGTGAGGGTGATGATATTGAAGAGGGAAGCCAAATTTGTTTTTTTTTATATGAAGTGGATATATTCATTCTATCTATATTCAGTTTTTTTTTCTACCCAACTCTGTTCCTGTCGTTTCATCTATTTAGATGTTTGTAGGCCATGGAACACAATTCAAGTCAGATTTTCGAACAATATCCTTCAAAGCATGGGATGGTCCACATTCTGTCTCTACACATGCCTGGGTGGAGTATATGGAGATCCTAAGGTGCCCAGTCATCAGAATCCCCCTTCTCGACCTTGCTGATGCAGTCCGGAGGGAAGCGGAAAGTGATGTGTCCAGCATCAGCTTGTCAGAAAGACATCAAGTTGGACATCAACAGCCTTAAAGGGGCTCCACTCTCTGGTTTGGAATTAGAATGGTCCTTCTCTTGGACTTGTTGCCTTCCCAAGGCTAGAGAGCCAAATCTACTATTTTATCCATGTCTGGAGGGGGGAGGGAGAAGAGATAGATTCATACCTTTCCAAAGAGTAAATGTGTAAAGTGAACTGACAATTGGAGTTTGAACTCGGGTTGCCGATTCCATTGTCCAAGTTGTTACTGACTTCACCAATCATACCTCCAAAACATATCTTATAAATAAATACCTATGGTCTTTGGTTTTGAAACTAGAAGAATACAGGTACCCCCCCACACACACATACACTCACACACCACTCCAAACACTTTTTGGAAGTTTGCTTCATGCCACTTTGTTATTATGACAGACCAACATAAATATCATCCCGTACCCTCTCTGCTATCTGAAATGGCATAAAGTGGAAAATAAAGAAGCAAATACCTCTAATTTATAGGGGGATAATTTTTTGAGGGTTCACAGAACCCCAAAACAAACTTCTTCTGTGTCTTCCCACCTCAATGTTGAAGGTCAAAGTTTGTTATTTCCTGTGACTAATACAAGAGTCTGGCAATGCGGCAGTAGGCTTAATTGTTTAGCTTCACACATTTTTTTATCATTCATTTCTTGGCAGGCACTCAGAACATCCTGCCAGAGAACTACGTGCACTTCTAAAATTAAAGTCATACTTTCATGTAATCACTGCAGCACTGTCAATCATAGGTTGGAAGTATTTTATCAAGAAACGCCTTTCTATCAACTTTCAAATAAATCTGACTTAAATCAGCTGAGAATCACATTTACTGATCAACTAACCAACCAACCAGATGGTGGATGAACTGAGCCTCTTAATTAAAAACTGGATGTTTCTCTGAATTTTTGAGATGACGTATTATTATTATCTCTATTATTGTTCGGACTATCCTCATCTTGGTTGTTTTCCATACAATGTTTCGGCTGTTGTACTCCCCCACACCTACCAGATGATACCTGATGAAGGCCGTAGAGTACAACGGCCAAAACGTTGTATGGAAAACAACCAAGATGAGGATAGTCCAAACAATAATAGAGATAAAAACTGGATGTATACAAGTACATTAATAACTCGAAACAGGCTGAGAAAATCGATTTTAACACATAAATTTTAAATGCCATCATTGCCATATCACAGGACACTGATTGGAAGAATTTTCTCGTAATTACTTTCAAGTAATTCTGACTCCAAACAGCTGAAAAACAATATGAAGAGAGACCTACTAACCAACCTACCTACTGACGGATTTACTAAGCCTCTAAAAGATAGGCAAGGACGCCTCCAAACATCCCCGATATAGATGCGGGAAATGGCTGAGAAAATCAATTCTAAACACCAGTATTGACAGATCATGTGATCCTGAGCGGAAGTTTTTTTTTTCTGTAAGAATCATTTTTATCAAGAAACGCCTTTCTATCAAGTTTCAAGTAAACTTAAAACAGCTGAGAAGCAACATGGGGACACACCTACTGACCAACCAACCGACTGACCAGATGGGTGGACAGACGGAGCCTCTTAATTGTAAACTGAATATACACAAGTACATTGATAAGTTTGTAGCCTAATGATGAAAAAAGCATTTGACATTTAAGCATTGAACATTATAAAGTGGGTATTTCATATCAAACTTCAGCTAAAAACTATGTCCGTGTCAGGCATCAGACTTATTGATTAAATTCTAATACACACTATATATATTTATGCTACTCAAGCATCATGATTTAAAAGGTATCGAATGTACACTACAGCATCAGAAATGTTTTAGATAGGTATTTTAGCCTCTTTATAAGATGCTACATACATTCCCTTTAAGAAAGGTGGAGAATCATTGTTTAACAATCAAAGATGAAGATGCAATTTCAAATAATCATGTGATAATGATGCGTTATTTCAGAACTTTAAATAATTGTTAATCATCACTTTGTTAAATGTGGAGCTGACCAATGAAATTAACTGGAAAAATTTAGCAATATTCTTAGATCCAGTTTCTGTTTAGGGAGAGACAAACAAGCTTGATATGAAAAAATAATTCAAAGGTTTGGGAGATATTGTGTGGACAGGCAAGCAGAAAAGCAGGCAGACAGAAACAAGTGAATACATGCATACCTCTTCAATGGTGGAGGTAAATAAGCATATGGAAATGGTATCTGCTGAGAATGATAGTTTGAAATGAATGTAAGCAAGCTAAAGACAAAAACAAACACTGCCTTTGGGTTTATGTTGATAAGCAATCTGGTATTCACAAAGACCAGAATCGTGGTGCCGCCATAAACATTAAACATGCATGAAGGAAACAGAGGCTTGAAATAAACAAAATATTAGCCTAATCGAATTTTCAGCTTTCATGGCCACATGCACTTACCAAGCAAAAGATTCTCCTATGCAAAGTCTCTTATTCTTTTCTATATGAATTTCCAGAAAACAAGTGAAATATATTTGTTTTCTAATAGTGTTTTTTATTTTGTTTTCATTTTTCACACATTGATATAGAAAATGTGTATTTCGGACTATAGGACAAATGTTTTACAAGAGTATTTGGAGCACTACTGCTGACTGCAAATCAAATCAAGCTTTGGAACATAGTCCCCTAGCTGTAATACCTGCACATTGAATTGTCACATAGCCCGTGGTGGAATGCTGGGGTGACTGGTAAAGGATAGTTTTTAATGTGGCACAGGAATAAAGAGAATCGCTATGGACACTTAATTCATTTGATCCACCCATTGAATCTGGGAATTGTTGCTTTCAATCTATTATTCAATATGGTCTGTTCCCTTCTTTGATCATTTGCTGCCTCAGTAATGCTGAAAAGAACCATAGTGGAGACAACTGGTTTAATTTCAGATGAAAAGAAACAAAAATCCCAGGTTTATAATAATAACATTTGGTTTCTTTTTCTTTTCATTTTATGCACTGAGAAATTGCACTTTTGAGGAACATGTGCGTAGTCATAGCTGTAGTTTATAACTTGTCAATCAAGATTCTTTGTAGATTTAACTCATCAAATAAAACTCAAACTGACTCAAGTTTTACAACCACTACTGTCGTGGGTTTATCTTCTTAACTCTCTTTCTCTTCCTCAACTGACTCTCATCTTGAATCAGTAACTTTATTAGACAAGTTCAACATATTCTGGATTTCTCCAACGGGTAGCCGTCGACCACTCCAGTATCTCCCAGTACTCTGAATTCATACTCGTATTTATACTGTTTTGAGGGCTGACATTGATCCATGCCAACTGTGCCAACTATGTGTTAATCATGTGACATCACTCATTCCTTTCCGAAAATTAAATCTTATTGAATTTTCATCTCAATGGCATTTTTGGCAAAACAATTTGAAATTCCAGCCTGGAATGACAGCAAAAAAAACATGTTACCTGTGTTTGGCATCTGACATGTGATCACCTTCTTTTCTTTTGTTATTGTGAGCAATATCATAAATGGAAGATTGATCTATTACTATGCTGATGCATACAATTTTCAGTTTGGCAAAGTAATATTTCATAGTATATTTATTAATGAAATATTATTCTCATAAAATAACTTAAATAACCATCATATATTCTGGCACATAAAGAATTCATTGGTTACTTCATCATCCACATAATTATGTCTTTATTAGGTTGTCCAGACAGTAATAGCATTTTTTTTCTTACTTTGACACTCATTAACACACAAAGCAACTTGCGCATTGCAAATAGAGTATATGTCACTTTACATAGAGCAGATGTTCATTTACAACTTTTCACATTTTACTGTTGCCTCTTTCTTTACAAGTAAGTATATCCAGCCACTCCCAACAGCATTGATGAAAAAAGAACTTTATGAATTCAAACCAGAATAAAGTATCTAAATCTGCACGAGGCATCAACCAAGCATTTGACAAAGGATCGGTTCCCGTTTGAATGGTACATTGCTGGTTTCAAAGGTCTTGGTGAGAATATGAGAGTTTTGATGATCTCAAATGTCCAATTGGGGAGCGATTCATTCAGAACAACATACTCAGGGAAGCAGTAGAAGCAGACACTTGATCAATCGGTCCTGAAGCTGACAGAAAGAATGGGAACAAAGAAATCAGGCATTTCTACCCATTTGCATGGAATGGGAAAAAGAAGGAAAGATATAAGTATGGGTTCCACATGAACTGACAGAAAATCAAACAAATCAATCAAACAAATCAACCAGACAAATCAATCAGACAAATCAATCAGACAAATCAATCAGACAAACAAATCAGACAAATCAATCAGACAAACCAATCAGACAAATCAATCGGACAAATCAATCAGACAAACCAATCAGACAAATCAATCAGACAAATCAATCAAACAAACCAATCAAACAAATCAATCAGACAAATCAATCAGACAAACCAATCAGACAAATCAATCAGACAAACAAATCAGACAAATCAATCAGACAAGCCAATCAAACAAACCAATCAGACAAATCAATCAGACAAACCAATCAAACAAATCAATCAGACAAATCAATCAGACAAATCAATCAGACAAACAAATCAGACAAATCAATCAAACAAATCAACCAGACAAATCAATCAGACAAACCAATCAGACAAATCAATCAGACAAACAAATCAGACAAATCAATCAGACAAACCAATCAGACAAATCAATCAGACAAATCAATCAAACAAACCAATCAAACAAATCAATCAGACAAATCAATCAGACAAATCAATCAGACAAATCAATCAGACAAACAAATCAGACAAATCAATCAGACAAACCAATCAGACAAATCAATCGGACAAATCAATCAGACAAACCAATCAGACAAATCAATCAGACAAATCAATCAAACAAACCAATCAAACAAATCAATCAGACAAATCAATCAGACAAACCAATCAGACAAATCAATCAGACAAACAAATCAGACAAATCAATCAGACAAGCCAATCAGACAAATCAATCAAACAAACCAATCAAACAAATCAATCTGACAAAAGTGAAATTAAATGATTTGGGGAATCAAAGTTCCTCGTCATTTACCTCATTCACCTAACTTTTCTCCTACAGACTTTCATATTTCCATACGCCTCAACAAGATTATATGATATAAACAGTTCCAAAACCGAAGTAGCTGAAGAAGAAACTTTGAGGGATTTCGTTGGGTCTGGATATATTGATTTATACCATAAGGGCATAAATGACTTTGTTAAATGATGGCAAAAATTATTTGAAAACTACTTTTGTCAGATATCTTGGTGGTTTTAGTAGTTCAGGTTAAGGAGTAGATGGTGCAAAGATGTTGGAGATGAAGGATTTTTGTCTCCTCGTGATTTGATGTTGGCAGAGACGTCACTTGAAGAGTGGAAGGAGAAAGGGAGGTGTATGAAGAGAATGCGCACTAAATATGAACTTAGGTGTGGGGGTGAAACAAAGTAAAAAAAAAAACACATACAAATATATGGATGGACAAATAAGATGTACATTTAATACAAGGACATAAATGACAAATGACAAATGAAAATGAAGTTCATAAAGGATAATCTAAATCTGATCGATCGTGTAAAAAGATGAAAAGAGAAAAGATAGTGAAAGGTGGGAACTTTCTTGTCATTGACAGGACTGGTGTTGGAGTTAAAGCAGAGTTGTCTGAACTGCTTGTGAATCCGTATGGCTTGGATCGTACCAAGGTATATGTGGAAACCGTGTTCATTGTGTAAGCCAAACTGCCAAGTTGTGTGCGTGAACTTTGGGGCTATTCTCTGACACTGATAGACACTCGACAGACAGACCATGAAAGACAGAAAATGCAGAGTTTTATCCACGCATGTTTCCCAAAGTAAAGAAATTTACGAAAGATTATCATGACTACTGGATAGTAAAATACCTTGCCATTTCATTCATGAGAGTGAGAGATGAGTATGCGTTTGGGGCACGTTATGAAGACACGGTGACATAGCTGCATAGCTGTGCATATGTGTGATGCCTCAACATCAGTGAAGTGAAATGGGCAAAGTTAGTACTGAGATAGGTCACGGTGGAAAAATGGTTAAGATCGGATCAAAGTGATAATTTTAGGGAGAGGGAAAGAGAGAGAAAGTAGCTGGCAATAAGTGCCGGGGTAAAAAGTCTAACAAGCTAGGGGTGCTGGCACTAGTTAGCACTGGACCATGTGCATCCAGGGCTTTTATAGGGGTTGTCAGAAGAAGTGACGTTTCTGATATCCAGCTAAAAGAAGGGTTTGTGTTTAATTCCTAACTAAAAGAATAGGGGGTGCTACACTGCTTTCATTAAATTGGTTATCTATAATCTATATTTTTTTTTTCATTTTAATCTTCATCCTTGATAAACACCATTACTTTCTTGATAACCTAATATTTCACAGGGTTGATGGAAGTGGGTAGGTTGGAAGGGCCTACTCCCCCCTTTTTACTGGCATTTGAAATGCCCTTTTTGTGAAAGGGATGTTACTAAAATCTGTCTGTACAACCGGGCACATAAAAAATCATCATTAGAATATCAGAGAAGTGAATAAAGAGGTCAGGAAGTCAAGGTCCAGTCTAGGAGATATTTGTATTGGAAATTGAATAATGTATGTTGAAGAAATGGACACAAAATCAGGGTAGAATTTTACATTATGCATACATTGTAAATTGATCTCTCATTTTAGAGCCAATCCGCTTCTCCTCCCCTAAAAAAGTTACCTTTTCTCAAAAACCAAAAAAGTTGCCAAGAAATTAAGGTCAGATTCAGTTAAAAGAGTTGATTTTGCTTCTATTAAATATGATTCTTTTCAAGGATTTCATCAATTTCACGATAACAAATCTTGAGCTAAAAATTACTAGTGAAAACGTGTTTTTTGATTTTTAAGAAGAGGCCAGAAACTGAAACTCCTTTACTCTACAAGAGATAATTTTTGTCCGTGTTTACAGGTACTGTCAATTTTCAAAATATTTCTGATTTTTCAGAGCGTATTCAAAGAATGTATTTATTAGATTTTTCTCTTATTAATGGCACAAATATCTTCACAATAAACTTAAATTTTATGCAAGTTTAAAGGTTTTTCCTGGGTGTCAATTTGACCCCAGTAATACCAGGGTGGGAACCACAATGGAGGCACCATAATCTAATTTCAGTGCTTAGGGACTCTAAAGGTCTTAAGCTGGCCTGTGTGTATATTTCTGCATGTTTACTACTAATGAAAATAGTGTGAAGTAACAATAACTCACCAGAGACATCTTCAGGCCTTTTAAAAAATGAAGCTATAAGTTTGAGAAATCATTGAACTTGCTTTTTATATGTATGTGCCCCCTTCTTATTATCACAGGAAATAATAAACTATGTTTCAGTTTTATTTTCATTTACATTCAATTCATTTTTATTAAAAATGAAATATTGGCCTTGTATCCTTTAGATTAAAAACAACTAGCCACTTTCATCAATCCTTTCACAGGGGATTTTTCCCTGTACATTGGTTAGAGCATTTTGATATTTTAAATTCCATGTAAACACTGATTTGATTTTCCACTAAAGGAATAGAAAATCACTTTAAAGGTTGTTTTTTTTTTTAAAAAGAAATTGGCTCTTCTTTAAAAATATCATGAACAAATAACATTTGGTGAGCAGTTACTAATACTGAAAAATCTAAATTTATGCACTAAATAGTTTTTTTTGATTGGTTAGAGAAGATGAATGAAGAAAATCATCCAATTTCTAAGCAGTGGTCCACTTTTTGCACAGAATTTGTGCTCAACTAAAAATAGCATAATACTATTCTCTACTGACAAAGAAAGTTTGAATTTATTCAGTAAACAAAGAATTTAATCCAATTGCACTGTGTAAGATGTTTTTAATTTTTTTTTCTTCCTGAATAATTAGCACTATTTCCTAATTTATTATGTCTAATAAGTATACAAAATGTCAATTATTCCCTTCAAACTTAACTTTTTCTAACTGGATAGTTATATTTTGAAATCTACTCATTTCCACCAGAACAATCGGGCGATTTGCTCATTTTTATCCACATTAAATGAGAAAGTCAACAACATATGAATATCTCTGTTCTGGTCACAAAAGTTAAGTTTGAAGTGAATGCCATTTTCTTTACTTTTTTACACTTCTGCAATTAAAAAATAACTATCACTATCCAGAAATAAAAATTGCCTTACATGGTGTAACCCTTTAAGCAAGGGACATTCTTTTTATAGGTAGTTATTCGTTAGCCAAACTGCAAATGAAGTTATTCCAGTCAGGTCAACTTGAAATCTTGATGATACCAGCTTTTATTCAGATCTGTCAAAACTGCTGCATTACTCTTAGTAAAACTGGAGATATATGACCCAGACAATTATCTAGGCTATTATTAGCAAGTTAAAAAATCTTTAGTTTAAACAAGATTACTTCAATTGGCATTACTACTATATTATTATGACCTCCATAGAAAACTATTTCTTTGACTATGACCAACTTATTAGAAAAGTAGATTTGACAGTACAAAGTATCATGCTCAACTGGTAAAAGTATTAGTTATGTGGCGCTCGATTCTCATAGATAGAAATCAAACCCATGCCAACAAACAGAGCATATAGAGTTTCCAAATTTCAGCAGATTTAGAATTTAATGATACTTGGTTGTCACAAATAAGGAAGAAATATATGAGAATAGAGGGGGAAAGAGATGAAGTAGGAGTGGGACTAATGTTGATGATTAAATGTAATGTTTTTATGCATTCAACTTTGAAGTGTTAAAGATTAAACTAATGTATATACTGATGGTATGACCAAAAATAAAGGCACAGGATAATGATATTTCCACTCATTCTCTTTGAAAAAATGTAAGAAATAGAAAAATCATTCAATCTGATTGAAGTTTCAATTATCTGTTTTTAAAATGATTTTAGACATTGTATTCATTGTTGGAAATTATTTGAAAAATAATTACTATTTCATTTAATATAACAGATGCATGCATTGAAGCACATTCTTTGAAGCTTGTATATTGAGTTACCATATGGAAGGAAGCAATGAATTACTGCAGAGCTTTCCAAACTTTTTTGCATTGGTCCTACACTTTTTAAATAAATTTTTTGTCAGCCAAAGCAAATATACAATGTTATCCCAGCAATTCAACTGACTCAGCAAAAATATTTTCACACAGATGTACTAAAGTGAACAAACGCAGCCAACAAAGATGGTGAAGGGTGCTATCCTTTTTTTATAAGTGCATGTGTTTGTTCGCTTGTTTGAATCTAGATATTTCTAGATATTTTTTACTCTATTTTAGATGTTTTCCAGAGGAAAATGCCAGTGATGTCATTGATAGAATTTATTCTGACCATATTTATTCTTCAATGGAATTTTTTACATGATTTCAAATTTTTACGCTATGGTTGTTCAATAATCAATTATGATGGCAAGTTATACTCAGTTTCATTACAAACCAAGAAATTATCGGCTACACACTAGAGTGTTGGAAAGCTCTGAATTATTGTAATATATATTTTTAAGAAGAATGATATGAACTTGTTGACAGCTAAACATACTTTGTTTTCAAATGCCAGTTTACTGGACGTCTGAATTGATCAGAATTAAGTGCTTTACAGGCACGTGAAAAATTTTTGTTATTGGCATGACAGATACTGAGACTTGAAGAACAATCAACCAGAAAGATTATCCTTAAAAGTGACTGACCTGTATAATTCTGTATAGTGTCTAAAAAATGCATATATCAGTCTATTTTTAGGTGAAAATCAGGCAGAGAAATTCAAGTTTGAAGTGATACTGAATATGTGAAAACAAAAATGAAGACCAATGATCAAAATATGTTATTATATTTTTGTGACAGATGTCTATCTCTCTCTCTCTCTCTCTGATTCTTTCTATCTGTCTGTCTACCTGTCAGCCTGTCTCTCTTTCTCTCTCTCTCTCTATATATATATATGTACGTGTGTGTGAGTGTGTATGTGTCTTAATACATATCTATATATATATATATATATAAAAATACATGTATGTATAAATATTTAGAAATAGAAAGATACTAGTATTCCACAAGAAGTGTAAAAGATAAGTAAAAAGTAAGGGAAAGCCTTACTGGTTGGAGATTATCTTATATTCAATAACTTGGATATTTTGTAAAAAGGTTCTGTGTCCATAGTTGTATTTTTCAGCTCAAAGAAAATGTTTCTCTTGACTGTTTTTAAGGGAGATACGAGATGGTTCTACTTTCATAAGATTAAAGCACAAATTTGATAAAGTGATTAAATAATGAATTAACTTCATTAGATAAAATAACAAACAGATATAAAAATACACAAACAAAATTAATGAGAATCAATGAGTAAACTTGGAGTTTTTATTGAAAACCTTTCAAATTTAGGTTTTGGAAAAATGATGCTATTTTTTGATACAATAACTTCAATATCAGAGCTTTTTGATGTAAGATCAAATTGGATACTGTCTTCAGAATTCAACCGATTCCTGTACTTTGTTTTTATGTTTATAGGAGTAGAAAATCTTCATTCACAAAGGTAAGTTGCTGCAAATTGAAGCAATATTTCTATAGCTTCATGTGCAATTTTGAAAGGCTTTACTTTTTTTGACATCCAAAACATGACAGATCTGTTTAGTTTTGAAATGCTTCATTGTTGGAGCAAAGTTCAAGAAGTTCATTGCCAATTCATCAGGCTCTTTGGGCGCATGAACCATTTCATACTTGAAGGCTTTAGCAAACAGACCAATAGTTCCTGAATCAAGCAGAAAATAATCAAAGAACTGCTTCTTGAGTTTGGTAAGGCATCTTGTAACCGGATCCTTGATCATCAAAAGTAAAATGTTCACAGTCTTCCAAAAAGTCAGCTAATTTTGAAAAGGCAGGTATTTTGTTTTCTTTCCAACTTCTGGCTCCATTACAGAAGCTTTAATCTAAATGCTGAAATCTTTTCTCTGGCTAGATTGACATTAATATATTTCCCTTGTAATTCTGTGTTCAATTTATTCACATTCCCATTGATGCCGACTAAATATGGAAGATGCGCAAGCTAGGAAAATTCTGCGCAATTATCTGTAAAAGTATGCATTTCATCAACCAGAAAAGTTCAGTTTTTAGAGTCCAGATGCAATCCAGATCATTTCTGAGTGAAAGCCATCTCAATTCCATGTGATAAAAAAAATCCGAATATCAGGCTTCTTCATTTTTGTGAGTAGAAGAGAATATTTCTTCTTCGATTGCATCAGAACTCTTGAATCAAATATACACCATAATCTCATTAAGCTGGATAACAGAAAGTTTGTTCTGTTTTATTGAAAAAATCATTTGGTCTGTCACATTTTCTCCTAGGATGGAAATTTTCTCTATTTCAACTTTGGCAGACAAAGGTACCAATTTCAGTCGTATGGCTTCTTTCTGACCACATGCCATTTTTGCAGGGGCAGGTTTAACCAACTCCTAACCAATAGTATGTGGTTTCTTGCTTTGAGCAATCAACTAGGCCACTTCAAAGCAAGCTTTTGATGATTCTGAATATTGACTGAATGTACTTTTAAAGTTGTTATCTAATTTTTGCTTTTTGACATCTTTCCATATTCTCAAAATATTCCCACAGTTTTGAAGGCAAGTGTGTGTGCAAATAGTCCAATTGTTTCTCCAGTTGATTCCTTTTGAAAGACTCTGCAGACAGTATTTTCAAACAGGCAACACGCTGAAGTTTCATTTGTCCCTTTTTCTTCTATTTCAGAGAAGCCATAGATGAGAAACTCCGGCTGGTATGTTCTTCTGCTTGATGCCATCTGAATGCTAGAGGTACACATGATTCAGAAGCAAAAAAATTTGATCACATGGAAGTAAGATGAATATACTGGAATCTACCGTAAGATTAATCAATTTTTTGTTGATGAAGATTTGAAAGCATGTATCTTTTAGTGTTCTCCATCACTTGCATCTTGAGTACGTGAGACATCAAGTCTATAATATCAGGTAATTTGTCAAATAAATAAAAAGTTGCTTCAAAGAAATTAATGTCACTAAATGAGCTGAAAAAAGTCAGAAACTTCAAGTATAACAGGGGCGCAAATGTCACAAAATCTCAGTCAGTGGGATTTAGGATTAAGGGAAGAAATGACTACCAGGAATGTATTGCTAATATGGTCTACTAACATGGACTACCAAATGTTTGGGTTGAATTTGTGACGAAAGGTCCCTCTGATGTAATAAATCCAAGATGGCCATCATTATGGAGAATCACTTATTAAAGTTTTAAAAAAATTTGGATAAATAATTTGTTCAGCATAAAAAAAGAAATGGAAAATATGAACGGCTATGTTTTCCTTGTGTCTAAACCATAGGCAGCATAGCTCTTATCACATACATTGGGTCACAGAGTAGCACAATATCTAGAAAATTATTATATAACGGTGCAGTTCTACTATGTGACTTTCAGAGAGTGATGAAAAAATTTGGTTGGTTATATGAGCACAGGAAGGTCAAGGAGAATGTGAGAAAGAGTAAAGTTATGCTTTTTGAGAGAGAAAGGAGTGATACTGAATTGGTTAGGAAGAAATAACTAATGAAAATGATGTTAATTAAATTCACACCAAAAATGAAGAGTGCAGGTCTGGAACTTGCTATTTGCAATAATAATGATATCAACCCATAAACATGCTATAAAGGCCCTGACAAATTTGAATGAGCTGGCAATAATGGAAGTATTTGAGAAAAAAGAATCTTGAGAAAAACCAACGTTCAAAGTGACTCTTCAATAAATACATATGGTGGATTCAATGCTCATGCTTATTAGATCTGTCCAAACTTCTACTTGCATCAGTAGAAGAGTTTGTGAAGTATTTCTTTGCCCTTGATTTGCAAACTACTTGAGTATGATAGCTTGGCACTTATCTGATATGAAATAGATAGAAAACAAACATCCAGAATTATGCAATGAGTTCATAAGAGGAGATTGTGTAGTTAATAAGACAAGAGTATCTTTTTGTGCTATAAGTTCAGATGAAGCTCTTGAACATATGATCAGGATAATGAAAGTACTCAGTGGTTTGGTAAATATAACGCAAAAGAAAGCATGCTCTGACTCAATTCTTTTTGACCCCACTTGAGTTGTCAAGGCCGTCTTCAGACGCAAAGAAATTTGTTGGAATCCCAAATTATGAATGGCCAAAACATCACCACTTAACACCATCCAAAGCAGAATGCCAACCACAAGATGTTGAATGTTTGTACGCCAGCCTCACCACATCTACTAATCCTGTGACATACGATGGAAAGGAACTCCTCAAATTTCATACAAATTCTGTTTTTGATAAAATTATTGAAAGGCACACATGAGGAAAGACAAAGAAAATATGTCAATCGTGCAATCTCAAGAGAGAGCAGCTCGACTCAGACAGTTGAAGTCAGCGGGCACCCATGAAAAAAGAGAGTTCATCTGTGTAAAAGTGCGTGCAAAACTGTAAACACAAAAATATCAGATATCATAGTGCAGTCCAGGGAGATCGTTCTCTGTTCACATGTTAGCTAGTTACAGCTAGAGGTCACATTGATATAGATCTTATTGAATGTCTTAGTAAGTATGAGTTCTCTCCTGTACCTCTTTCAATGTTCAGTGTAGATGGGACAATGATTGTGCCTACAAATAAAAGCAAGTTATTGAAGATTTTGGAAAGCAAGAATTCATGGATCCTATGTATCCTAAAGATGTGACAGAGATTCCTTCAATTGGTAGTGTGGATGAATCATGTGTCTTAGCCAAAAATGCTTCCCATTTACATTTGCCAACCTTAATGGAATGGCAGAGTAACAGAAACTGAATAAACCATCATATGTGAAAATATACCTAGCAATTGAATTCAATGACAAACTAGTGTCTACTTTATTAAAGTATGATGAACCTCATTTAGTCTTCAGAACATACCTTAAAAAAATTAATTCAAGAACTCCATGTGAAAGGAAAGAGCACTAGAAATAACACCCGTTGTGTTCAAAATCATTGACTTGATCAATATTGCAAACATTCGCATGTGAACCCTTCTATCTCATTCTAAAACAAAAGATGAATCAAGAACATATCTTTCAGATAAAGCTAGTTTCAGCGCAGGGGATGGACAAATGTCTGATGGCTGATTGGAGAAACAAAGTCATCAGAAGGAAAGGATCTGCAGTGTACAAACAAGAATCAAATATAAAAAAATACTTCATTGTCTTTGCAACTCACATCTTGACCCAATTATCCTTCATTTTCTCTCACCTAACACATGTTCTTGTATTTTCACTCTGGTGGTCAACATTGTTCCCATCTGATACAATGTTTATGACAGGCGTTACTGGCTATTTGGCTAAATAAAGGAAATTCATCTTTCTGGAAAGCCTTTCGAGATTTCAGATAAAGACATCTTAGATTCTTTGGCAAAACTTGGATGCTTAGGAGAATTTACAAAAGTTGCCAAACAATTGATTGAGAGGTTCATTTGTCAATTCTACCAACTCAGAACAAAAAATTCAAACATCAGTCAGCTCCGTTGGTACATGTTCACCAAAATCACTCTAAACAAAAATCTTGAAAAGCTCTGAAATAACAACAAAGTTGAAGATGAAGAAACTGACCTCTGGAACTCAGATGCTGATTTTTTAACCATTAACTACTTTCTTTAAATACCATTGTGTGTTTCAGTTTATCACATAGTGTATCCCAATGTGAAATAAAATGAGTTATTGACTGGTGGAAATCCCATGTTTTTATTTTCATTAGTTTCCAAGTTATTGACTTTCAAAGCGCAATGAACTGGTCAGGCTTTACAGGTCAGTCGGTTAATTGTTTCAAACAAATATTTGTAACTCATATTATCTAATGATAAAAAGAGTATAATTCTATCTTTATTAGTTTCAAAGATATGAGGCAGTTGCATGACCAATACATTTGATTGGAGCAATCTTGTCTACAGCTCAATCACAGTGAAAAAATAACTTAACTTTTTTTTTGTTTCTTCTGAATGCTAAACTTCTGCAATTTTTGAAAAAAATCGTCATTGATGAAAATCTGAGTGAGTCTTCATAGTAGCAGCCATCTTGGACTAATGATCTCACAGAGACTTTCTGTCAAAAATTCAGCCAAAACACCTCATGGTCCATATTAGTAGACCATGATACCAATGCATTCCGGTAGTCATTTCTTCCCTTCATTCAAAATACCACGGAATGACATTTGCGCCCCTATCATTTTGTTCAGTAGTCTTCCGATAGATTGGAGTAAATTAGTAAGTCATTGTGTGTGTAGCAAACTTACGTATAGTTCGCTGTTTGATAATGTATGGTTGAAAGAGGGGTAAGGTAATGTTTTCCATTCAATGCGGCTGTTGTTGTCACCTGTTGGCCAACTTGCTACAAATTTAACCATTATCTTTGAATTTGTTGGCAGGGGAAAGAAATTATGTACATGTTCAACAACAGACAGACGTCAAAAAGCTACTGCTGCTGGTAATGTGTTAGTGGTTTTATTTTGGAGGGACTCTGATAGAATTGGAAAGTTTTTCCTAAAATAATGTTAATAATATTTGGCAAAAAAACTGTTATTCACTCTTTCAAATACTGTGGAAAACTCTGCGTACTAATAGACTTACTTTTCTTTCTCTTCTCCAGTTAAGGAACTTTCTTGCTTTTTTGAACAAATCTTTAGAAATGATTAATCTTTGGTAGTGTTGTAACTTTTATGCTTTCATAAAATGTGAAAATCGAAACAAGGGAAGGTAAGGGATGGATCATGTAAAAATGAATGGTAGAAATAACACAAAGTAAGGGTTTGTTTCTACATTATATTTACAAAAAAATCAACTTTAAAAATGGAATGACAAATTATGACAAGTATTGAATTGTTTCACTTTTACTGCTTCTTTGCTTTTGTTCTTGGAAGTGTCAGAAGAGAGGACTGATTGTTATAGCTTGATAATATAGCCATTTTAAGTGTCTTAAAGGTTGATCAAGACTTTTCATTGTTCCAAGAATGCTATCATTGTTACTATTTAAAGTAATAATTCCATTCACTTTGCTCACCAGAGGAATACTATGAACAAGTCAAATACTATTCATTTCTCTTTTTCATTCAAAGAATGACACATAAAATTAATCATATCTTATTTTTGCTTCATTCACTGCGGAGGACTATTATTGAAGAACTATTTCTACAATTAGGCACATACAACCAGAAAGCCTGACATTTTGTTTCTATTAGCGAGTGAAACATTATCAGAAAACTCAACTAGATATTTGAACCTGTATTCAAATATGACAGGAAAATTGAAAATCTCGAAAAAAAACTTGTCTGAATTTCATTACATGATGAGTTCTAATTGTTGTGGGAGGTTTATTTGGACTAATTTCCACAACTTTGTTTGTTTTTTTCAATGTTTCAGCCATGTACTCTTCAGTCTTTATCAGATGTCAGTTGTGTGGAGGAATACTGAATATAGTTCCCCGAAAAACATTCCAAAATACAGCAGAAATGAAAATGGACGACTTGTCACCTGTTCTGAGGTTTTATTGGTCAAACGAAAGTAACCGCATGTTTGTTTTTAGCTCTCTTCTATCTGAAAAGAGAAGAAAATGGGGTTTTTATAAAAGTCAAGTAGAGATAATTTATGTATTTCACAAAAAGTATTTGGTTCATTATCATATGAGAGGTTTTTAGATAACCACATCCCCCCCATCCTTAAAAATGAAGGGGTTTTGATAACGGGTTTGCTTGTGGGGCTCTGGATTTGCTTGTGGGGCTCTTTCAAACAGACCACCTAAGAGTCTCAGGAGTGGAGGGTTCAGTCATGTCAGATATTAGTAGGTCAACTGGACAACTTGCTTTCCTCATTCCTTCTTCATCTGTTAACTTTTGGTCACTGAAACAAAGATTTGACATTTGTAACAGGAGACTCCCCATAACCAGCAACCATGCAAGGATTAGCACAGAGATCAGAAGGTTTCTCATTAAGGTGTGGTACCATTGGAGCCCTGTCAACATCCTGCTACTGATAATGGCTTGAACTTGAGAACGTGCATCAGCAGGGATTTGGCTTTTACCAGGTTGGTCAATGATATCATACTGGTCGCTCCTCCAACTCAATTTGCCTCCATTGGATCTTATTTTTCAAATTTTGCCCAGTCACTCCCAACGGAACATGTAATTGACCAGCTGCTTTAGATAGAAGAGTGAAGAAGAGGGGCTATTTATAGAAGTCAAATAGGGATAATTGATGAGGGGAATTAGTCCATTACCACATGGGGGGGGGGGGTACATCACCATAGAGGGGTTTCTAGATTAGGATATACACATATGATAAGGGTACTTACAATGGCATGAAAGTTAGAAAACTAATCTTATAGACTTGTAGCTTTGAGACTTTGAAAACTCAAAGACCCCTTCAATAAAGAAAATATTCTGGTGGACCTCTATTTTTAGCATTTAGTTTTTAGATTAATCAATGAACTACAATGAAAAGTGACTTTTTGACAGCTAAAAATCGTATTTATTTAAAATGAATTACATTTATTCAAATCCTAATATATGGTACAGGTCTGCATGCAATGATATTGTTTTTTGTTATACAATGAATGATGCTGTTTCTCTTCTACAAGATTTGTAATGTCTGGTTTATAGTGAACACTGCCAGTGGACCTCCAAGCATTATTTGAAGGATCCACAGAGGTCCGGCAACCCCAGTTTCAAAACCACTGTTATAGACCAATTCACTCAGGTAGTGACTTCAACCCTGACCTTATTATGCTTGACAAAACTTAGTCAAAAATTATGGCCGATTTTGAAGGGCAACATCTTTTAGAAAATTACTACTGTAGTGATTTTGAACCAAAGTTGGTGCTCCACATTTCTGGCCTTGAGCTAAACTAAGCCAAACATAGTAAATATCAGTAATAATAATCTGAGCCAGCTTCTTGTTAATTCATTGATATGATGTGAACAAAGCAAACGATATGTAGTTCAAGGTCACTTCTCAGACATGTTTATTCCGGAGTGTTTTCCCATAGTTTTTTCTCCTGCCATTAGTCTATTTCCTGAAGGATTTGTTCCAGCATTTTTTTGTTTTTCTTTTAAATCTGCAAAACATTCACAGTAAATATGTTCATTTTACAATAAAAATAAATCCTTATTAAATCTTTATTATTTTAAATTCAACATACGAGTACATTCACAAATATATATATATGTATATATATATATATATATATATATATATATATATATATATATATATATATATATATATATATATATATATATATATAAGCTCCACTCTAACTTAACTTGATGTTTAATGTTGAGTGTATCAAGCACTTTGTGAAATAAACCTATCACACATCGAGTATTGCATTACATAATATTATTCTGTATTCCTGATTTGTACTTTATATATATATATATATATATATATATATATATATATATATATATATATATATATATTTGTACTTTATATATATATATATATATATATATATATATATGTATATGGTGTATCAATAAGTCTTCAGCCGGATGTGTAATTTTTAGCCGAATTTTGATCTGAAATTTTCACAGTATAATGTTCGATCTATGTGATTGATATTCAGGACTGAATTAAGAGCATTGGCTTGGAAAATGATGTTAAAAAATTCGTATTTGTTGTGTAAGACAAATGCTTTTTCCATCATTAGGTTATGGACTTATTGATGTACCTCTATGTGTCTGGTGTGTGTGTGTGTGTGTGTGTGTATAATCACTAAATGAGTAACCTCCCTTCAACTACATCATTAAGAATAATACAAAAAAACAGAAAATCAAATCAAAAAATTTCAAACCCAACAATGGAATAAAGATATGCTTTTTGTGTGAATGTTGTTGCTACCAAATTTCTTCATTCTTGTATAATACAAATACTAGATTTTGAAGTGAAAAATAGGTACAAAATTGTAGTTTCTTGTACTTGATTTGACAGTACAGTTTAGCAGTTTTTCTGCTTCAATGTTCCAAATTTATGTACTGCAATACTGTGTGTATACAATGAATGCCCACTGTTTTTATGCTGTCTGATGTCACAATGGTAATTATCTTAATTTCACCAAATAAAATAACATGAGAAAAAAAACCAAAGATACCAACCTTTGTACGTCTTGTGCACTCAATTTGAAGTTATTGTTTTTAATTTTTTTTTCTCTTGTCAAACTCCCACAGAGTTTTGACTTCATTTTCCTCACCTTACAACAATGGTGATTTCAGACTCCTGATTAAGACTAAAAAGAGAAAAGTTTAAAATGATGGATAAAGGGAAGAAGAGAGACAGATTCTATTTCTATGTCATCAATCAACGGAGGGAAGAAAGAGAAAAAGAAAGAGGCAGAGAGAGAGGGGGGGGGAGAAAAAGAGAGAGAAAAAGACAAAAATGAAGGGAGAAAGAGAAATGTATGCTTGGTTTCAGTAAATATCTTCATTTCCTCAACTTATATTTAGAATTATCTAGACTGTTATGCCTTTTAACAAGAAAAATATTTTGATACCATTTTGAAAAGTCCTCTTCCATGGCTAGATTTAAAGATCTTTTTCAGTTAAAGGGAAAATGATTTTACAAAAGTTGAAATACTTATAAGCTTCCGTCAAATTTGAGTTTGCCACCACTCTTATCTAATAGGCTTGATTTAGGTGATATATAAAAAATGTTTCTGCATTTATTCGAGTATATTTTTGCTCAGATTTGGGCACAAAATTTTTCGAACTATACACAAAGAAATATGATAGAATATTATCATCTTCTTCAAATTAAGCTGAAAGAAACTGAAATGTTGGTGATTTACACTCTCAACTGATAATCCTTGCAAGTTTCTGCAAATATAAAAACAACTTATTTTCAATCATGTGTGAAGAAATGTAGGAAATCACTTTATGAAAGTTCATCATAATAAGAAAAAACTGTTGAGAACAGTTGTATAGGTCCTTAATTGGTAGGTGTATAACCACTCCATTAGGAATGAACACAAAATTAATTAGGTGTTTTTCAATGCTTTCTGCTGTTTTATAATAAATGTAAATACATTACATTACTTTGAATTTTATAGTTTTCTCTATTGGATTATATATCCATTTCTCAATGATATAATTGTCAGCATTGAGAAACAAATAGGGCCGTTACAGACAGTGAATGAACAATAGGAGAATTTGGTGGTAATAACGGAAGGTCATTACAAATAGTGCTTCAGAGTAATATAATACATCTATAAATATTTCTCTCAGATTATATATTCATTTCTTAATATAAATATATATATACACACACATCCATATATATATATATATATATATATAATATATATATGTATACTTTAACAAAAAAAATTATTAAGGTGGGAAAGCGAAGGAGAGAATGTGCAGAGAAATTTGGATAGCTCAGGTGGCATACACATGGGGACAAGTAAGTGGATTTTGTTTTTCAATAGATATAGTGTTAGCTCTTGGAGCTGTCAGCTCTACAGATACATACATATATATATATATATATATATATATATATATATATATATATATATATATATATATATATATATACTTATAATACTTCTCATAAGTATTTGAACCAACAGAAATTTTGCAAGTATGGGGTGGCTTCAAGATCATGTGGATTTGAAAGGCTAACTAAAATTGTTATTCAGAAAAGTTGCCAGACCAGTTGGTTAAATAGCTGTAAATTAAGGTTTGCAAAGAATGCAACTTAGCTGTAAGTTGGGGGTCAACCACTGGAAACAAGTATTCAACTAAACTCAGCCCTCACCCACCCCAAGTGATGGGAGTGTGTTCAGATATTTTGAGAGACGCCCAAGAAATGTCTGAAAGATTTGCAAACCAATACATTAATGGAAAGGGTGAAATCATATGTAATAAATACAATAAAACTGTTCAAATACTCATGTGCAATACTGTATATAATTCGGGTGCAGATCCTGGATGGTAGGCAGATCCCATCTAGCTCCTGCAAAGTACAATTAAAAACTTTTAAAAAAAATATCTACAAAGAGAAATCTTGTGGATGAAAAAACACTAATAATCCCAAGTAATGGTAAATTCACCTTGAAAACAAAAATCCATTATTTTGTTTTTCATCTAATATAAGTGAGATTTCTCCCACCTCATTCTTCATAAATTCTTTATTCATTGGTTTTGTGGTAAATTTTTTCGGTGATTTATTTTTCTTCAATCTTTCGTCAATTTTAGTGCTGAAAAGTTACAACTGAAATGTTTAAGAAAAATGTTGGATCAAATATTACTTTCTTGTTTTTGATGTCCATAATTTGTTGTCTTATTCATGTATTTAGTTGTAAAAGATTGATTTTCCTATTTTGACCCCCCCCCCCCAAAAAAAATCTTAGATCCTCCCCAGTAATTAATAGCAGCATATGTTAAACTCTGGCTGTGGAGAACTGAACATCTCACCTTCCATTAAATCCAGTGAATACTCCTATCAATTGTGCTACAGAAAGATGGTCATCAAATGATTTTGTACCAGTGATTTTTATTGCTTTTTTCATTTTACTTTATGCCTGTTCATGTAAATGGTAATTTTAAAAAATAAATAGAAAACTCAAAGGAATACTACAGTACATATGAATATTTTTTATTGACAAAAATGACAAAGAAATGTCGGGGCAGGAAAGTTGTTCTCTCTGTTGAGGCAACACAAGATAATGATATAATAAAAGTATTAATATATTGACAAAAAATGGTGCTGAATTTTTGTCATACATGTTTTGAAGAATTCTCATAATACTAAACTTTTGAGAATTCTCAAAGAATAAATTATCTAAGTTGTGAATAATTTTGCAAATTTGTAAAGCATTGCTATCTTCTGCTTGAATTCCTTATTGCAGTGATTCTCAAAGCCTGGGCCATGGCACCCTGCAAAGTAGAAGAGAATGATAGAGTGGAAAACGTTGGGGACCACTGCTTTATTTGATGATGATGATTACTATTCAGTAAAGTTAGTACATACATATTTTCTCTTTTCTTGTCATAAGATATTTTAATCCTCATTTAAAAAACTAATTCAAATTTTTTATTCATAACCTTCAATTTGAGTAACTTAGATGACATTGTTTTAATGAATTAAACTATCAGTTCATTTATATAAATTTTTCATTTGATTCATCTTGGGCTGTTGATCAAGAGGTTAAAAATGATAAATACTAAATCCATCTTGAGCTTAGTTTACTATTCGACAATGGAGTAGTAATTGTAAGTAAGTGACACAACATGACTCATTTCTGACTTTTGTTCGCATTTTTATAAGTCTTCAAATTTGTTCCAACTTTGTCGCCTTTATTCATTCAATCAAATGAAGATCAGAGAAGATTAAAACTGAAAAACGTAGACTTATAACCGTTATTTAGATAAGTCTATAATTAGAATATTTCATTTTTTACTATCTCTATCATTCAATCAATCATTATTGCCAATTTTGTGACATATTTACAGGGATATGGCAAAAACTTATTTTAATGCTTATTTCTGTTTCTCTGCACATTTTTGGAGGTAGTGATTGAAATTCTGTAAACTTCTTCACCTTTGGTTGGACAACTAAATGGTTTAGTTGGTAATATTTTCTATAGTTCACAAAAGTTTTTTTTTTTTTTACTTCTCAACCTAACCATGTGACTTGTATTGTAAAACATGTAGCTTCGTATCAGAGAGCATATCTGGAGTTGAGGTTTGGGTTCATGGACTTGTATTCCTATTTTCTTATTGGTAAAATTAGTTCATATGTTTACGGATGCTGATTTAAGCAACAGCCATTTTGTTGTAAATATGAACTTGAGTTGCAGACAAACACATAGTTTGAGTGATATCACTGGTTGTGCTGAGTGTTAACATAACTTACAAACTACTCACCCTCTCTTACTATCTTTCCACTCCAAGCACACCCTTTCATTAGACAACAAAACTCACACATTCATTGAGAGGAGTTCAGAGAGAACCAACATATACTGACATTACAACAAGCTTGCCTCAAAATGACCTGGTTATGGAAAGTTGTGCTGTAGCAGCCAATCACTATGAAGCTGCCATAGCAACTAGCTTGAGTGAGTGACAGCTGAGAGCAATAGCTCCTCCCACTGCTGAGTGAGTAATAGCTTCTGCCTGGTCGTAGCTGATTTTAAAGCATGTAAGAGCTTGCATTACATGTAGAGTACTGTATGTGATAAATGGAACTACAGTGACTCCATGTTGGAGGTCTTAAAGTGAAGCAAACCTCCATATCATATGAAGCAGGTAGAGTATATATGTTCAACCCTGCCACTTGATACAACTATCACTACTTTACTTTTTGTGTCGACACTTATTTCAAGGTTAAAAAATATATTGATTTTTTTACCCATCAAAGTGCTGAAGAGAAATAGATGAGAGATAATTCTAAGTGAGAATAGAGTTTGAGTAAAACAGCGAAGACAAGAGGTCAACAGGACAACCTCTTCATCGACAGTCACCAAGATAGGTGCAATGAGAATCTA
>OY735204.1:69486376-69493876 GCA_963457665.1 Thysanoteuthis rhombus | reverse complement strand
AGAAGTTAACTTTTTTATAAGCTTTATTACAAAAAAAAAAGGTACAGTATAGAAATATATCATTCATGTTTCTTCAAGATACATACTCGTATTTATACACTGTAGAAAGGGAAAATTTGGTGATTTCTGTAGCTATCTTCATTCACTCAGGAAAACCCTATTTTCAAACAGCCTCGCCTATTTTTCTGGGCTTGCTGTTCTAAAAAAGATAATCAGAGACATGTATCCTTCTGCTTACAGTAACTAACATTTTTGAATAGTTACAATTGAAACAGTCACTAACCACCACCTTACTTTACTTCATAAATTGAACTGGTCTGCGTTTATGTATGTACTGATCAATTCTGGAATTTTGTTTGGTATGAATTTATATCTTATTTTTATGTAGCAAGTATTTAAATTTTTGGCTTTTCTACTTTATACAGCTACATCAGTTTATTTAACAATATGTCACAATCAAAATATTTGAATATTTATTATTCTAAAATCCACCAAATTATTTTTTTGATCTTCACTTCAGTCAAGTATTGTCAGCTAGACTTGGGCAGGTTATTTTATTTTCTTTGATACACTTATCTATTACATTAAACTACATCTAAAATCTAGAATATCAAACAGGTATGAATATCAAATATTGTTTTAAACTGGAAATAAGATCTGTAGAAAAGACTATCATTTTTTCCACTTCAGTGCCTGTGGAGATTATTATTTTTTCTAAAATTAAATGGGTCTCTTTTTTTCTTCTATTTCTTATAATAATTATTCTTCTTATTATTATTTTGTACTTTCTTTGTTAGTTCAGTTAATTATTACTCTAACATTTACACTATTTTCTTCTTTTGCTCATGGCTTAAATGAGTTGGAAGTTCATTTAATGATTGGAACTCTTTTGAAATAAAAATCAAAAATGTATTGTTTACATGAATGAGATGACTTGGCAGAATCAGATGTCAAGTGATGAAAAAATTGTATTGTGGAATTAAAAAATTGGAAAGGAATATTATAAGGTAATGAATATCTTTTTGTCTGAAAAAGAAATTATAAGTTGATACAATGTTTTACCATTTTCTCATGAATTTATAATGAGAAATGCTATTAGAAATGATTATTATGTGTTATCATATCAACTATTCATTTCATCCTTTTTGAATAATTAATTTATTCAAATAACAGTAAATAGATTATAACTGGTATAGTTGGTTGCATTTAGGTTTTTAGTGAAGTAATATTGTTTATGTCATTGAATTTCAAATAAAGTATGTGAATGTGATAGAATTATATTTATAACATCTGCATTTTCTACTCATAATTTCAAGGTCATTTGTAATTTCTGTCATGTAGGATAATTTTATTCTTATGGAGAATGGAGCTAATTAAAACCAATTTTAGCAACATTTGATATTGTACCCAAATGAAAACATTGAAAGAGTTAGTTATGGAACATTTTTACTTACAAAACACAAAAATCAATGATAATTTAAAAAAATAAACCGAGAAGAAAGAACCTATTTTCCAACAGAAGTTCATTTGGTATTTATGACAGTAGTACATTTAGTTGAGAAGTTAAATGTCAGATGACACAAAAATTACCAGAAAGTGTTCAAAATATCACTATTGAGAAACTAATAAAGCATATTACACTTTATCATCACTTATATTTTCTATATAATCTCAAATCTCATTTGATTGAAAATTTGATCAAGGATCATTTACATTAGTGACGAAAGAGTTTTTGAGCCTGTTGTTGAGAATTAGGAACTAAATGAACACATTTTCTCCCCAAGTATTCAGATCTCATAGATAGCCAAGTGAATGCATTGCATAAATGTCCTGATGAATTCTTGTTCAGATATATTTTCATTGAATCTCATCTGTCTCGGTGCTGTTGTGATTAGATGAGAAAAGAACCCTAAAAGTTATGCTTAAATTGTCTATTTGACTCTGGAAATAACCTTTAAAAATCCCCAAGCAGCCATGAAATATTTGATCAAGCAAATGAAGAGCCACCAAAACAGAATTCTTTTTGTTGACCTATCCTCTCTTCTGGGTTTTTTTCCATTTTGTCCACCTTTCTCTCTGTAGATCTTTTTCAAACAATTTTTCAAGTAGAACAATGAAGAATTGTTTGTTCATTAAAGTCAGAAAAATTTTGAAGTTGCTCTATTTTGATAAGATGAGAAAACCTGAAGCTTCTTTCAATTATAGCCTTTTTTTATCAAATCAATAAATATTTTTCAAGATGCTATCTTTTTTCCTATTCCATTTATGCTTTAATATTAGTGTTAAAAATGTTCATATGTTTTTCTAAACAGTGCAAGAATATAATTTACTCTGTATACATTTTGATGGAATTGACTTGGGTTGGTAAGTTTAGGAAAGAATCAACATTTTTACTGTGGTTGTCTCGGATTTTACAACAGGTTGTTGACTAATAACAGTAATGGTTTGAATTTGAAACTTTTTATTTTATCCCAAGTGAAATTGTGGTGATGAGTAACATTAAACTGGTACTTGGTTGTATACTCCACGATCTACGTATAGATGTTGCAATTTGAAGTAGAGAGGAAGTCATTTATTATAATCACAGATAATGATCTCAAACCATAATTGTTAATAAAATCAATTGATCCCAAACACATTTTTTAAAATGAATCAAACATTTTTACAAATTAAAAAAATAAATGTTTTGATAATTTTCCACAATGTAAAGTACTTTATAACCATGAATTTATAACAATAGATATAAACTGTTCCAATTTTTCCTCAGCTGGTTATTATGTAAAAGACCAGTCCCAAAGTAATCATAATAAGTGGCTTCCTTTGTAATTAGATATATGGAAATATTACCAAGTATTTCAACCCTTGGTAACCGGGTCCATAAATAATTTTGTTCTCTCTTAATTGTTGTGTTGCGTTAATAAAATATACATAACTGGTTGCCAAAGTCAAGTTTTTGATAGACAAAAATGTGCCTCTGAGTAAGTGAATTATTTTTGTGATTATCCAAAACAATAATTGCATAAGTCAAAGAGTCAGATATATTTCTCAAGTGCAAGTGATCATTTTATTTGAAGAAGAAAAATTAATCTAAATTTCATAAGAAAACTAGTATCTGATACTTGAACTGAATGAAAATATTCTGATGGACATTGCATCATTTTCGTCTACAATTCGTTTATAAGAAAATTTCTCTTCTCTGTTGTCTATTATACTTTTCATCAGTTAACGTTTCACAGATTTCAATTTATTAATATAGCATCCAAGCCCTGTTATCTATTATATCATATTTTGTGTAAAACCTTAGGTATTGTATAGAGTACCTTGGTAAAATCTTAGATGTATGGAAACTCTTCCGTTATAGGAGGGAGGGCAAAAGGCTTGACTTGCCTGAAATTTTACATGGTTTTACCCAAATCTTTTTGGGTGATTGGAATTGACATTTTTTCTCCTCTTAAGTACTTTCAGCCTTCCTCCTGCCCATCATATGCATTAAAAGACCATGGCTCCAAAAGGAAGCCCAGCAATAGCACCAACATTTTGTCGGACCATCTTCATATACTTATAAATAAATGGAAAAAATGAGAAAATGGTAGTTAACTGCCCACGTGGTCATGGGCAATTTGGAGGACACTCCAATTTTGAGCACACTCAAATGACCTCCAAAATTAATTTCGCATAGCTTCTCTGTAAAACAATGTGCCTCTTTTCAAATTTCAAGGGCAAAATTATAGCCCACAATTGATTCAATTGGCTTCAAATAACCTGATGATCTCCAAGGTCAACTCCGTATAGCCTATGTCCCCAACTGTGAAAGGATGTATCCTTATGCCAAGTTTCATCTTTCTAATTACAAAATTAACTTCTGGTTATGTCAGGGTCCAGTTTAGCATTATAATTACAGTGTAAATAGAACCCCACTTTACAATTACACTGTGAATAGAACCCAAACCTTTCGAAAAAAATCATCCATCCTATGTCTTCCGCTTTGAAAAGATGTACCGCTATGCAAAATTTCAGTTTCCTACATGCATAATTTTGAGTTTTTATGTATATATATATATATATATATATATATATATATATATATATATATATATACATACACACACATATATTTTTTTAATAAAAGATAAGTAAGAAGTAAGGAAAAGCCACAGTGGTTGAAGATTATTTCATATTCAATAACTTGGATGAAAAATACAACTATGGACACAAAAACTCTTCACCAAATATCCAAGTTATTAAGTATAAAATAATCTCCAACCAGCATGGCTTTTGCTTACTTCCTACTTATCTGTTTTACTTATTGGACCCCTCTTGTTGAATAATGGTACCTTTTTATTTATGTATATATATATATATATATATATATATATTTCATTAGGTTTTTTTTTTCAATTTTTAAGAATACGAAAAAAGAAAGAAATAGAAAACAGATTTTATCTATTGTTGATGATATTTAATCACCGTGCTCAATATTTATCAAAGTAAATAGAGCTATTAATTCATAAAAATAAGATTCACAAGGATATATTCATGGTGAATGCCAACATTTCATGCCTAGTACACTCTTCAGCAACTGGAAATTTTTATATATTTATATGTATATATATATATATATATATAATACATGTGTACAATTGAAATTACAAAGAAACATCATGGCCCAAATATGATTTAGATTATAAAACAAATTACTGAATATTTCAGACCACTTTGATGTTTTAGTCGCTCATCAATTATAACAAAAATAAACCAGAATCAAGGCCATCCTGATTCTATCTGAGTGAAGTTGACTTCCATATAAAGCAGTTTTTATCTTTTGTTTGGAGGTATTTCAAATGTATTTTTGTAACTATAAAAGTGAATTTATTGAGTAGTCTGTAAGTACATATCTAGACTCACCTTAAATTGTTATTACATAATTGTGCATGTTTATCATTATGGTACCAGAATATACCCTTCCAAAAATGGTGGGATTAATTATGTACGGTTTGATACTAAGGAGCTTAAAGCTGTTTTATTGGGTAATTTCTTCTTTAATAGTCCAAGTATCCTAATCCAACTTGTTTCAATGTGTGATCAGACGTGAAGTCTTGAGAGGTTCTCGGATGTAATCTATGACAGAATAGGAAGGTAAATTAACCAATAAGATATATCAACAATAAACAAACAGAAAAATTTGCATATAAGCTCATTATCATTATATAAGTATTTGGTGTATTTTCAATAGTTTGCTAATAATACTGATTGTCTATGAAATATGTTCAGAGGTCTTTTCATAATATTTTGACATGTAAGCTATTTTAGTGTACATGTTAGCAACAGTGTTAATACTTTCAGGTTTAGGGGAGTGTTACTTCTCCCTTGAAAATCCCTCTAGTTTGGGTGCTCTCTTTCCATGATGATTGATGTTTGACCTACTTGTTTATGATGATCCAACAATACACCTTGCAGTTGCTATTCTCTTGTTCTAACCTCAGAACTACAACAACCACCACTACATACTGCAAAGAATTATGACATATATTATTGTACTCTACGTATATATACTAGTGTAGTACCCGTAAAAAATGACGTGATTATTTACATATTGGCCTTTCTGCTGAGGACCAGAGAATCTTTGCACTTAGCCTAGAATCAAACTTATGCTCTTGGCCCTCTACCTAGAATCAGTGCAGTATCTGAGCACTCTCCCAAAGATTTGAGTGTTACCCTGTAGCACTTCTGCCCAGGATCAGAGGGTAACTGTACCCATTGTTGCATACAAAACAATATATATATATATATATGAATACACATTGAATTTGCATGTGTGCGTATGTGTAAAACATAAAAGTCTCATGTAAAAGTTAACCGTAGTTCTTCACGGACAACAAATCTACAGATGTATCCTGAACATAAATGTTACAAAGAGTAAATTAATTTTCCTACGCTAACATGTTCTGATGTACGCATCAAAACACGCATCCTACTAAATACTTCACTGAGAAATCATAAATAAGGCTGCATCACTATTATAAATACTGGTGGTTACATTCAATATTGACTTGCATTATCTAGATAAAACCGTTACTCCTGAATCCAGTGGTGATGAGTATTTCTTAGGAAATGTTTAATTTCTGCTTCGTCTGCTTACCAGTACCAGTCATGTACCCAGTATTGTGGTAAGTAATGATAATATACTGTCACTATGAACTTTGAATTTTATTCAGCTAGTTTGTTGAGTTTAATTGAGTAAAAGAGCAAGTATAAATGTTTATAAAAGCTACACAGCCTTATTTATGTGCTTTCTTTGTAGGACATGTATTTTGAGGCATAGAAACATTGATATTATTACTGTTATTCATTGTTTTTGTTTTTCATTCATTCAGAGACAATTTAAGTTCCAGCTTCTTCATACAGTAATTTATATTGTCGTGAGAATTTCAGTCCCTCAAATGTATGTATATATACAGCCAAGGTTGATCAATATGTTCACAGCCTGACACATTAGCTGAATTTTGATCTGAAATTGTCACTGTATAATGTTTGATCTATATGGTCTGTAGAGAAACATTGATAGAGAGATTTGTTGAAAAATAAGATCATCACTGCATTGAAGTGGCTACCCTATTGGTGGCAGGTTTTACCCTGCAGCAGCCCCATTTTCTTTAATCGCTTATTCTATTTACATTGTTTAAATTGCGTGATATATTAACTGTGTAATGACGGGAGATCATTTCAAATAAATTTCTGTATAATATAACACAATCTATAATTCATATGAATATTAGTGATAAATATACATAGAAGACTATATATATTTCAAAATATATTTATTAGAGAGTGCTCAATTTTTTCACACAGAGCTAATGTATTTACAATGTGTTTAGTGTCTCATTTACAGCAAGAATTATTCAAGAGTGTTTTTATACAGAGGTGATTGTTGTAAATAGGACAATAAGGTCATTGTACATGATATATATTTATATGTAATTTCTACTTAAGAACATTTCGGTAATTAATTCTATTTCGGAATCATCATCTCTAGCTTTTATCTCTACATTTTTACTTATATTTTGATGTGATAGTGAAATTTCTAACCTCTGTCATGTAGTTGAAGTCACTTGTACTTTAATATTTAAAGATCATTCCATTAATGTCATTTGATATTTATCTCGCCGAATGAAAAACATTTTATCCTCCTTATAACATACCAGCTAAAATTTTCTTTTTTCAGTTATCAAGTGACAGTTCATTTTTTGTCATTAGTTATAACACTAAAATCACTTTTTTGTATTTTTGTACAATTTTTGTATTGCTTTGATTTTGAAACCACCAGTTTTTTTTTCAATCCTGTGTTTTTCAAAAATATACTTATAACAAGAGAATGAGAATAAATTGTAATACGAAATAATGTTTATTTTTCAATTTCTCTCTCAGCAGAATTAACTTAACATATTTTTTATCCTTGTAATTTAGCTGATATATTAGTAATATGGAAACATTTGTTTTCCC
>OY735204.1:69438876-69481376 GCA_963457665.1 Thysanoteuthis rhombus | reverse complement strand
CCTACACAGATGCAGACACATTCACTCCCACTGAACAACATGGAAATATCCCCATTTATTTCCTTAACCTCAAGCATATACAAAGAAACATTTTTTCTATACTGCTACAAGTTTTTTTTCTCTAGAAAAGATGGCTGGCACTTATTGAAAAGCATCAAAACATGTCCACTTGAAATGTAACTCCTGCTTTTTCTTAAGTTTTTCTCCTCACCTTCCAATTGTCACTTTCATCAATATATATATATATATATATATATATATATATATATATATATAATAGATTCTACATATTTGTCTATAGGTATGTATACATTCTATATATTCTTATACATAGATATATGAAGATTGTAGTTCCAAAATGCAATAAGTGTCATTTGAAATAAAATTTGTTTAATCAAATAAAAAATGAATTTCTGAATTTGAATTTTTTCATCTGATGAACTTGGAATCTTGAATACAATCTCATGTCTTTACACTATCAGAGGTAGTATCAAGTATTTTCATGAAAGTAGTACAAAATAGAACTCATCTATAATTATCAGCACAAACAGAAAACTGATGCAGCTAACAGCCAATTGGGATAAAGTTAGGATAGTGCAATGTTGTATCTGGGATTTCACTTATAATGGTCTATCATGTTTGTCCTCTGTAGGCGAAGATGACAACAGCTTCAGTTTTGAGTGATGGCAGTTTCACTGCAGGGTCTGAAGCTATGACTTGCGCTTGATTTTGATTAAAGTGAGAGAGAGTTGTGCATGTCAGCGATGTCACTTTCTTGTCCCTGTCTGCCCCAGTACAGAGACAAGACATAGTCTGGACAGCTTAAGACAGATCAGGGTGGTTTAATGATTTTTAAATTGGTAACTATTCCAGTAGCTCAGTATACAAGGATTTAATCTGTTAACGTAAAAATTAACTGACAAGTGTAAAATTCCAGGTTCAAACTGTGGTTACTTTTTTCAGTTAATGAGTAAAAGTTCCTGTGTACACTTTTTTATCCACTCAACGTACATTAGAGGTTGAGTCAAAAATCATTGCTTCAACAATAAGAATGATGGCAACAACAACAAAAAGATGACGATGATTATCTTCATCATCAGAATCTAATTAGAATCATGGCTTTGCAGGGGTGTATAATCAGGGTGTGCTAGGTGTGCAGTGCTCAGCCATCAAAGGATTCATAAATAGTAAATTTATTTTTCGTTACTTCATAATTATTAATTTTGTTTTTGTTACTCTTAATTTTGATTTACTCAATCGAGGAACATAATTCAAAACCCATCGTTATCTCCCATGCTCAGAAATTTTCTCATTTGCGCTCCGAAATCACAGTTTGAGTAATGGCTAATCGTGCCACTCTCTTGAAAATATCGGAAAATGCAACTGATCATTCAAACCCAAAAGCAATAAAATAAGGTACACAAAGTGTGCTCCTCTTTGATAGCATACTGGTGTTGTCAATTCAAATATTTTTCATCCAAATCAAGATGTTTTTGGTTGCATCTAAATGTCTGAAATCACTATTTCTTTCTAATGAAATGAGTAATTTTCAGTAATGAATAAATGATATTTTAATAAAACATGTATTGAAGATTAATTTATTCACATTTGAATTATTGATAGTGTTATATATTCCCTAGATTTTACAAGTATATCTGAAGGACCTAGATAGTTGTGTTTGGTTTTTTTTTTACCTAGTTTTCACATTTGTGTATCATTTTCAATTTCAAATTTTTTCACTAAAGGTATAATTAAAATCAGATTCAGCTCTAATTTCATTTAATTCAAGTACTTTTTCATTTTTTAAAAATTTAAATGAAATCATCCCAATTTGTAATTTTTCCAATCATTTGTTTATATCCTGACACTTACAGTACTTAATGTATTTTCTTTGTTTTTTTTAAAAATTAGATGAAGTATTATGAATTAAATTTTTCATGACAACTTTTTATCTTCATCTTGAAATAGTTACTTTTTGTTGCTACATTTCGCTCAGTGGCAGTGAGAAAATAAAAAAAACCCAGAGAAATGTATTAAATACTGTAACTACCAGAATGCAAACTAACTATTGTAAAGAAGAATGGGTTTAAGAGTGTTATTCAAGGTTCTGTTTCAAGTTGGAGTCTAGATGGCTTAATCGGTAAAGCAGGCCAGGCTAAATGGTGCTTCCCCTTCACTAGGGGATGTTGGTTCTTCATTTCCGATCAATGCTATTTACTCATCGCCATTGGGAGATTGGTTGGAGTAAAAAGTTACGATAAAAAGCTGGTAATAAAATTGAGATGAAGGTAAAAAGTTGACGTAAAAATTTGAGATAATCATTTTTTTTTCTCTTTCAATCCAGACAATTCATAGAATATCAGAAATTCAGTTTATCAATGCATGAAAATTCATATCATTTGCAATCTATATGTTTATTTTTGAGAAATACCTGAGCCAGAATAGTAGGCTCAGGATGGTAGCACTGAGCACATCCTGTGACGATAAGAACCGTACGCCACTGGTCTTGTTTCTTCTAAATTTACACAAATGCAAAAACCAGTGACTGACATTTTGCAGAAAAAAACCTGTAAAGAGAAGAGAAAGAATATATATATATATATTTTGTACTAGTTATTTTGATAGCAGCATAAAATCTTTATTTCAGTTAATTGACTTTGATCAACTAATAGTATATATGATTGATGAAAAAAAATATTCAGATTTCCAACCCTGGAGTCATTGATTTTTTTTTCTATACTGACAACTAAGGATATTTTGGTATGAAATTGGTCTTAGTTCTCTTTTCTCACTTGCAGCATCTTGAATTCTTAAATCGTGATACATTTTGCTTTTGTTGAACAAAATATTGCTTCCCTTCTGTAATCAGTCTGAATCAAGTACATATTTCAATGTAAGCACTACCTTTTCGACAATTAATCTAAAAGGTGTAATCCAATAAAGTCACTTTTTGTAATATTTTGTATGTAGATCAATTGAGGATTCTGTTCTACATGAACTGCATGTTTCATTTTTTAAATCAATAACAATATCTTTTTATATTGAATTTTTCACTGGGTAAATGCTATAACGAAAATTGAACCCATGAGAGTGCTTCATTCAAGAGAGAAATTCTCATTGTATTTTCAGTAAATGTACCTGTGAAATTTCCTGAAAAATGACTTGATAGTCCCAGAGATTAATTGATTGTATCATTTAATGGGTATACTAATTCAATATTTTCCCTCCCAAATGAGGAAAATCTGTATGATTTTGTCCTAAATCAAATCAGAAAGTCATTTATGTTACTTATACTCTTTTTATTGTACGTTTATGTGATTTACTTTGATTGCTTTTAATGAGGGATTTTTTTGTTTGTGTAACTCTTTCTACTGTTAAATCAGACGAATCCATGAACATCTGAAGAAGCTTCAAATGACCTGGAAGACCAGTCACATTTGATTTACCTAGGTAGTTAATGCATCAACCATTCTCTTGAAACTGCTAACACAAGATTCTAGCTTTGGTTGGCATGGTTCCACTGGTAATTTATTTGTCCATGAACTAAACCTTGCACAGCATTAGGTGGAGATGGAGGTAGAGAGCTATATATAGGTTTTGATTCTCTGCTTGTAGAATGGATTGAGAATAAATATCAAACTAAAGAACTAGGAATGATTCTCCTAAAATATACTTTTATTTTGTTACTTCAATGAGTTTCATTTTTTATGATCTCAGAAGACTCAAGAGCAACTTTATAATGTAAAAATTTTCTATTGTAGAATTAAAACTTTCTTTTGTAACTTTTTCAGTCTCTATCTAAATTATCATAAGTAGTTAGATGACAAAACTGAGAAAAAATCAACTTATACCTTGTGTATTTAAATTTTTTTTTCATTTTCAAAAAGAATATTCTTTCAAGTGGTATTCTCTATTTAAACTGTTCAATACAAAAGATTTTTGAATAGAACAGAGTAAAATCTATGGTTTACCTCTGAGCATAGCAGTTGTCTTCCAACATTTTGGATTTTGCAAGAAATCTCCTTGTTTTGTCTTCTTACTAAGGCAGTGAATTGGGTGGTGATTCAAGACAATTTGTAGATAATGGTGAAGGCAGGGAAAGCAATGTCTTTCTTGGAGTGGCTGATAAGATATTTTGCCAATAAATTAAATTGAAATATCCAGGCCCTAAGAGGGTAAAAGAAACAAACCAGTGTGAAAGCTTACTCTTTTTTTGTGACTTTGAAGGAGATACTATTATTTTAGGTAGAGGAAGTAATTGTGCTTGGACCTGCTCCAAAATTTAATCACTTCTTTCCTAATCTATTGCCCAGTCTTCCACAAAATTTCATTGAAATTCATTGAGATCTTTTTTGCAAATGATCTACAATGTCTGCCAAAGTTATTCTTACTCATCGAGAGCCTCTCTAGTATGTCCAATTGGTTTTATCAGTCAACTCAAAAATTCCTTCAGGGCCCTATTATAGTGCCAGGGCTAATAGGATTGAAAGGCATTTAATAGCAAAATATATCCTAAAATGTAATATAATTCAAAATATTCCTGCTTCTCCTGTGTTGGTTTTTTCAATTGATTACCCAAGCAATAGAGTGGTAGAACTATGGAATAGATGACTGGAATATGTAGTACTATCAACAGATGTAAATTATTTTAAAAAGAATTATTATGTTTATTACTGTGCAGCAAATGTTCAAGGTCCTAGATAATGTGTGAATATGAATATGGTGCGTGCTTGTTCATACAATTTGTATACTTCTATGTTTTGATGTGACAGGAATGTATTTATCAGTATACTATACTTGTGAGATCAATTAGAATAATTAAATATCCGATGAAATAATAATTTTACGTATTTATTATTTATAGTATTAGAAATTTCCAACTAAAACTGTGGGCGTAGGTTTCTTCAGTCTTGAACAGATTTCAGTGGCTGGCTGGCTGGCTGGCTGGCTGGCTGACTGGCTGACTGGCTATATGTGCTTGTATTGCATGTATAGGCCAATGTTGAGGGCTGAAAATTTTTTAATTCACTCAGCGTTATATCAACGAAGAAATGATTTTGTTTTTATGAAAATTCCTCCCCAAGTAAGTTTTTGGTGCGGAATTCAGTTTGCAATGTAAGTTTGTGCTTAATCGGCCCCTAGGGATTCTTGATTGTTTTTTTTTAAATTTCAGGCTTTTTTAAAAAATGATTACTGCCCATCAAAAGATAAGAGAAGTAATTTATTCCTTGATTACCCTCAACTAATAGCCAAAAATTTGTATCGGTTGAATTTTGAAGCCCCTTCAATGAACTTGTTAGGATGATAAATCATATCTATAATTGTATGGTATACTTATAGTATCAGTAGCAGCATCAGCTCCTTTGATAGAAATAATAGTCAAAAAATTTGTATTGCTCAAATTTTCCTAATTTAAAGCCACTTTAATGAACTTACAAGAGTTAGGATTTTTCTGATAGGAAGATTTGCTCATATCTGCTCACTTATCCAATTTTTATTAACATGAACATTCATACATCTTTAAATAACTGTGTTTCGTTATTGGAATATATAAGTAACTTTCAAATAACCATAGCCTTAAAAATGGCACACCCAGCCAACTTGGCTACATATTTTCCTCTGTGTATGTGTGTGTGTGTCCGTGTGTGTGTGTGTCCAGGCATACCACTTGGTACTATCTGAAAACTCTGTCTTAGTTTTAAAAACAAATCTGTTTTTTCTTGCTCTCTATGGTCATTTTGGATCAACAATGCTAAAATCTTGTGCTGGTATCTTCTAGATAATTTTAGATACAAGATCTATTTTTTCAAGGTAATTTGTTCTGGTACATGCACAGGCTATGATGATTCATTTATGTGAAGTACAGATATTTTGTTTCTTTTTTTATGGGGTCAGGGATCATGTGAAATACTTCAAAGTAAATGCCCCTAGGACAATATCAGGCTTAACAGTCTCCCTTTTGGTATATCTGGGAGTTACAACAACTCATGAGTTGGGATTTTCTGAAAATTCTGGATGTTTGATTATGACAGTTTACTTTGAAAACATCAGTATCACATATGTTTTCACGTTTATTTATCCATAGATATTTATCAACAAAATCTCTCCTAACTCTTGTTTGTTAATGAAATATTAACTACAAAATTTTTTGTTACCTTTATACTTTGTCTATTATCTTTTTTGACAAATTCATGAGGATATGTGACCATTTTATACACATGTGTTATAATATCTTTATTGAATGTGGTGAACAGTTAGAAAAATGCTTTTTTCTATTGATGTTATATCAGTCTTTTATTAGGTTGTTGTGATAACAATTCTAATTTTGCTCAGTGTAGGATGATGCAGAGATGAGTTGGGAATTGGCTAAACCCAGGTCAGGGTTCATTTTGGTCAAGACAGTATGTATGGAAGTTGAGGGTTAATGAAATCCAGATGAAAGAGATTGTGATAGAAGTCTGATAAAGATGAAAGGATCCATCTGTGTAGGTGAAGTTCTGCAAAAAGACCTGATGGTTTGTGTAGTTTACGAGAACAAACAGATGATTGTTGGTTTGGGAATCTTTTCTATCATCATTTATAGGATCCCAGAGTCATCTCAGTGCAGTGAAAACTGATTGGATAGAAGATGTTTTTTTTTCTGTATGAAGTTCTGATTGTCAGTAAGTAAAGTAATAAAACTCAGCTTACATAGTGGAGAGTTCTTAACATGCACACACACACACAGAGGAAATCTTAAGAATAGTTGAGTCCCCACCTCACCCCCAACACATTAAAATTTGAGTCCATGCGATGAGACAGCCCTACCCACATGGAATTTTAAAAGAATACATATTTGTAATGTTTTAAAAATCATATATACTGGTACTCAGAGAAAAAATATACATTTTAACCTATAATAGGTGCCTTATAAGTAAAACAACATTTTTACAGTGTATTATCAATATTTTTTAATTGGTTTCTCACGAGAAGCCTTCATAAAATCCAACCTTGTTTTAAATGAGCAAATAGGGTTTCTCAACATTTGATGTCTGCTTTTTGATTCCTCCAAAACTTTGCCAATCAACCGTTTCAAATACTGTCAAAGTTTTGTTTGAGAAAATCCGAGAGGGCATTCTCAACATGCTCCTTCATGATAGCTCCAAGATTCTCTGGTAAATTTTGTGGCCACCTACCAAATCTCTCTTTTTAGAGAAAAAAAGTTACGACTTATGCATGGCTCTTTGAGTTGACCATCAAACTTCACAAAAAAAGACAGATGTTCGTATTTCTGCACAGCTTATGTAGTATGCATAACACTTGTGGAAAATATCATCAGAAAAGATCCTGTGTATGAGTGTCAAAACTGTTTGGTTTCATCAAGAATAGCATAAATACTCCTTTCAGAGTGAATCATCAGTGATGCATCTCATACACTTGGCCATAAATAATCATATTTAAGCATGCGTGAACAAGAATATGTAGAAACGTGTATACCACTTCACTCTGATTTAACCTTCATCTTTACCTTCACCTTCACCTATCCTGAAATCCAATGCAAGGCCATTGGGGCACCACAGATGATTTCCTCCAAGGAGTGTCAAGGGTGAGATAGTCTGACAGAGCCCATCTCTCTTCAGACTGGCTTGAATGCAGGATTACCCATTTTCTAGACTGATGGTCAACTATAGCTTGAGATCGTAGTCTACTCTACTATTTACCCATAGCAGGGGGGTGGGGAGAAGAGACGGACTCTTAAATTTCTCAAGATTGTTTGTGTGAATGGAACCCAAACTGTCTCAACCAGGACTTGAACTCAGCTCGCTGATTCTATTCACAATACCGTTAACTGCTTGGCCATTCCGCACTCCTAATTAAGAAAAAAGAAACCCTACTCCATCTTACTGTCTACTCTTCATTGCTTAAAAGATTTGCACGAATCCCTGAGTTGATTCTGAGAGAAAAGACCATCAACTGTTTTTATTATTAGTGTCTTCACTCACAGATTATTGTTACGTATTAAGTATTCTTTATCATTATCATCGTGGGAAAAAGATTTACCATTGCAGAGAAGAAAAATGAACGCACACTGCCTGTATTTGTGTGAACCACAAGCAAAAGACCCAAAAAGGCTCATGGCAGCCTTTTTAAAACCAGAGGCTTCCGCAGTGCACTGGGATTCTAGATGCTTCTCTCATCTTTCATTTATCTCTGCATACAGGTTGTTCCCCTGCTGTGCTCGCCAATAAATCAGCAAGGCGATGGTCAAACACTTAGTGACAAGTATGCTGTGAATGTATACCAACAACTGAGTTGACTGCTTCTGAAGTGACACCTCGCACTGAAATGTATCAGTGTTTTCCCCAACCTCTTCACATCACAACACATTGTTAAACATTTTAAAACCTGATAACTAAGATTCTTCAGTTTTCAAATGAAAATTAATTGTGAACAGAAGAAAAAAGTTACTTTCCAAGGTAATGCCAGAAGAATGAACAAAGTATCGCTTCTATCACTACTATTACTGTGAGGCCTAATAATACTTCAGTAACTGCTAAATAATTCAGTATTTGATCTTACACTATTTACACCTTTTTCTGGCCTTTTTGGCATGGATTAAGATGCAGTATCTGTTCCACTGCAGAGCTCGAGGCGCCGGCACTGACACTTGCCTGTCGAATGAATAAATAAATAGTACACTATTGAATATGATCTTTGATGTTAGCTGTTGGAAGTCATCAGGTATTATGAATTTTGCTTGTACAAGAAATTTCACAAGAGAAGAGGGTGATTTTATTGTGTCTTGGAACCAAAGGTTTTCCCCCTATTCAAGACTTCAAGTTTAAAACTTAACCCTCTGTGGAATGCCCTTCAAGTGCTATATATATATATATATATATATATATATATATATATATATATATATATATATATATATAAATAGAGAGAGAAAGAGAAAGAGAAAGAGCATTTGTCTACATTTGTAGTTGTGGGAGTAGAGTTCTGTGGTTGCAATATGGTTGAAAGAAGCAATTCTAATCCAGAATAGACATCTGCTGACCTCCAATGATCTTATTAGCCACAACCATTTATCTATTATGTTTTTGTCCAGGTTAACCCAATGTACCAATTAAACCCCAAAATATAATTGTTAGGCTGCAAAATGGCTGGAAAAATTATTTTAACCCAAAATTGACCACTGAGAAATAACCTCAGGTGACCTCTCGTGAACTCCAGCATCTACCTCACATTATAACTTTTGACATGTAAAGATGTAGCCCTATGCCAAAGGTTTGCATCCTAAATGCAAAATTGTGGCCAACAACTTTGAAAATTCACTAGAAATGACCTATGGTGATCTTGATTATCCTGTCCCAGTGTCAAAATACCATTTAGAAATACTTTGACCCTGAGAGAATTTACCCCCATGCTAAATTTTAGTTTTATAGGAGCAAAGTTATTGCCAAAAACTTTGAAAAATAAGTAGAGATGACTAGAAATTACCTCTTGTAAACTTGGATGACCACAAAGGTCAACCTTGCTTAGCCTGTTACCTTCAATATGATATTTCTCCATATACTCAATTTCAACATCCTTGGTTAAAAATTATAGCCTACAAGTTGGAAAATTGACTATAAATGCCCTTTGACCTCAGATGACTCCAGAGGTCAACTTCACATTGCCTTTCATGTTAGCCATGTAATGATTCAGCTGATGTCCAAATTTCAGTTATATAGATGCAAAATTGCAGAAAACAACTTGGGAAATTAGTTAGAAATGACTTACTTCAATTTGAATTGCAAAAGCAGAAATGACAACTGCCTTTTAGAATGCACCCTCTGCAATATACAATATGATTGTTGATATAGAATAAGAATATTAAACCACAACAAGCTACTCCTGCTGGTCAAACAGCACTTCTGCTTACCAGGCCAAAATTTCAACAGAGATACTAAGTTTATTATCATTGAAAAAAATCGAGAAGTACATACCTGACAAAAACACTGCAATATTGGAAGCTCTTGAGGACAGGTGGATGATATTACCTAGTTACCTTATCACCTGAACAGTAAATTAAACAACCTGAACAATACCTAACTCTACGCCTTCATTTGAAAAATAACGCATTGAACTACACTAGGGAACCTCTCATTTGACATCCAGTTTACACACACATTAACACTCACAATTTCTTGTTCGATTACACATTAATACAACCAACCCATAATTTCTATAGACATGTATAAAAAAAATATCACCTCAAAAGGATTTACCAACATTTCACTGAATCGGTGGAAATAAAATATTTTCATAATATGAATTTAATGAACACCAAACTATTGCCAATCAAATTTTAGGTTACAAGTTCGAATAAGGTCTAATCAAAGACTAAAGTTTAAAATAAAAATGAAAATACTAGATATTCTATATATTGTGAAAACAATAGATTATCCATCCCTACCCCCAGAATGAGAAAGGCATCAACATATTGTACGCTACCGGTCAGTCGTATATGAGAATGTCTTTCAAAATGCTTGTAATTTCACTATTTTTGTTTTTTGGTGATTTTTATTTTGATGATATCATTGATTAAGAAAATTAAAAAGTTGACTATTCAAACAAAAGGACGTAAGGAGATTATATAGACAACAAACTTCCATTCTTCAAAGAGTGTCACACATTCGAGAAAATTGATTTCTGATCCTTTGTGACCAAAAGAGACACAAAACTCTGGAGAAATACAATTCTTTGTTAACTTTATTGGCATGAAATGAGGAAAAAACAGCTATTTTTGTTGCATCATTGGCGAATGTTTAACTTAATGATAAGAACATCTCTATGTTGAAGCTGTAACCCTATCGGGGTGGGGTTTGATTCAAGGAGTAGCCTAATTTGACTTGATTGTTTATTCTATTTATATTCTCTAAGTACATTGGTAAATTAACCCTGACATAACAGATGATCATTTAAAAAAGATTCTATAAGATATAAGATAAATCATAGTATATGATATATATTTTCATGTACTATATATATATATATATATATATATATATATAAATATATATATATATATATATATATGTATATATATATATATGTATATATATATATGTATATATATATATATATGTATATATATATATGTATATATATATATATGTATATATATATATGTATATATATATATGTATGTATGTGTGTGTGTGTGTGTGTGTGTATGTATATATATACATATATGTGTGTATATGTATGTGTATGTGTGTATATATATACATATATGTGTGTATATGTATGTGTAAATGTATATATATATATATATATATATATATGTATGTGCATATGTATGTACATATATATATATGTGTATATATGTATATATATATGTGTATATATATATATGTGTATATATATATATATATATATGTATATGTACATATATATGTATATATATATATATGTATGTGTATATGTATATATATATTTGTATGTGTATATGTATATATATATTTGTATGTGTATATGTATTTATATATATTTGTATGTGTATATGTATATATATATATTCGTATGTGTATATATATGAATATATATATGTATGTGTATATATATGTATATATATATATGTATGTGTATACGTATATATATGTATGTGTATACGTATATATATATATGTATGTGTATACGTATATATATATATGTATGTGTATATATATATATGTATGTGTATACGTACATATATATATATATATGTATGTGTATACGTATATATATATATATATATATATATATATATAATGTAATAATATGTAATAATCAAGTGTTTGCATATGATTTATATATATACATACTGGTACATTATATATATGTATTTTTTTTTTTCATGTAATTTTCATACATATATTCATTTCTGTTTATATATTTGTATGTTTATTGTTTATGCACATTCAATAAATATATTTATATATATATTCGGTAATATTTATGCATTTGTAACCTGTGATATATTTATATATCTTCAATATATATGTATTCGTATTATATATTGATATAGATATCTATCTTTATATATATGCTTGCAATTGCAATTGATATCTATAAATAAATATGGACACTTGAATGTAATATTTACATGTATACATTCATATGATATAGATATATATTTATATATATTCATACACATGTAATACATATATAATTATGTATGCAATATGTATATATATGCATCAATATATGTGCGATATATAAATATATATGTAATACATACATATATACATATATATATGTATATATATATATAGATATATTTATATATATTTATTCTTATATGTGTATGTCCCTGCATATTATATATAAATATATATTTACAGAATAAATATATATATGCGTAATGCATGTATATCTATGTATATATGCTAAATGTAAATATATATGTAGGTTTTACATACAAATAAATATATATACACATCAATATGTATATATATATCTATATATATCTATATATATCTATATATATATATATATATATATATACTCTTATCGTTCATATATGTATATATATTACATACATATGTATATAAATATGTACATACATATACACATAGCCTTATACATACATTCAAAATAAATATATACATATATATATGTACTTATTATATAAATGCATACATATAAGTATATAGATATGAATATCTCTCTATATATACATATCTATACATCAGATATGAATATGTTTACACATATATATTAGATAAAATATATATATTCGACATGAATTTATATACATATATATTCAAGATATGAATGTGTATATTAGATATGAATACGTATATCTATATATTACATATATATTGTATTTATTGATGAAGATATATGTATATATATATATATCCCATGCGATTATAGATAGTACGTATCAATATATATGTATACATATTTTGTATGAATACATTTATATACATCTGTATAGAATTATGAATATATGAGAATATGCAGTGCAAATACGACATGAAATACAATCAAATCCAACCAATAGATATACACTACCCTTTGAGAGACCTGCCGTGTAAGATATTTAACAAGAAGTGAAAATGAGATATAGTTGTATGAATTAATTTGATAAATTCATAATAAAACAAATCAATAAAGTGATCAGAAATAAAACTCACGAAGAAAGCATAAATAAACAGATTGGAATCGTACAAATAAGAACAGATACCCTTTCCAAAATATCACTCTAGTTAAATATTTTACACGATTTTTGAAAACACCTTTTAAACTAAGATTACCTAACCATATATCATCATTTACAAATGAAAAATATTAAAGCAGATAATTACTCTCGATATACTATTGGAGACAAACTGATATCAAACTGAAACCTACAACAAAATGGAAAATATCAAAACAAACATACATATGCTAGAAAATCAAAACCCCATCTCACCTATGCCTAAATGACAAATTGGACATTCTTACTTTTGCCGATTGGAAAAAAAACTAAAAAACAGACTTATTAGTATAGAAAAAAAATCAAGCAGCATTAGAATTCCAGCATTGCTCAAAACTTCTATTGACTAACATAACTCAATGAACCACATATAGATGTACAGAAAATAACCTTCATAGTTATCATATTCACACATCTACTATAAAAAGACAACCCAATCACCACAATCATCTTGGACGTATGGTAACAGACCAAACCCAGAATAATTGTATTAACAATTAAGGTCATTTAAGAGGGAACCCTACCATTGGGAAACAGATAAAAGTGAGAATAAAATACTCTCAGAGAGAAAACATATAAGAAAAACTGATGACTCAACCACTGATAACGAAAATGCTTACAGCATACCCTCCTAATTTATAATTCATAACTACCAAAAAGCACAGTATCCCCATTGAGTAAAACCCCCAAAACATAATAAGCAATGACCAACCACTAAACAAAAATACATGTACATATATATGTACATATATGTATATAGACAAATATAATTAAAGAAAAATCCATCCTCTTTGAAAAAGTCTAATATATATGTATATATTTATGTGTAATATATAAATATATATATGTGATTTATTTATACATCAATATTATATAAAATTACATTTATATGAAATATATATATTTATGTGTAATATACATATATATTTATGTGTAATATATATATATATATACATATATATATATATATATATATATATATGTGTAATATATATATATTTATGTGTAATATATATATATATATTTATGTGTAATATATATATATATATTTATGTGTAATATATATATATATATTTATGTGTAATATATATATATATATTTATGTGTAATATATATATATATTTATGTGTAATATACATATATATTCATGTGTGATATACATATATATTTATGTGTAATATATGTATATATTTATATGTGATATATATATATTCAAGTGTTATATATATATACTTCTGTGTAATGCTTATTTATGCATATGTATATATATATTTATGTGTAATAACGTACAAGTACATTGCATATAAATATATACACTATTTTATATGAACTTTACACATAGGGTTTGCCAGGTGTATTAATTTTGAAAAACTTACTTTTGTTTAAATATGCATGTCACTTAGCCTTCTCACCTGTTGTAATAGTTAATACCTTTCATTTACAGATCACAATTGTGGCTGTAGCAGAATCATTTATTGTTATTATTGGGTATCACTATTTCACAAATATATAGATGTGTTGACATCATTGCACTGGTACATGGATATATACATGATATAAATGCATATTTCAATGTGATTATCAGGTATGAATAATTAAAAAAAAAGGAAATTTCCCTTTCATGAACAGCAATAAATGTAGTTGTAGTTTATATTCATACCATAGCTGTTGTGGATTTTACAAGTGCAATGAATTGTTAAAAGAACATTGGAAGGTTTAGGAAATAAGGTTTGACCCAGAATTCAATTCATGCAATTTATCTCGATTCCCATTCAGCTACATAAAGAAAAATTTTAATCTAATGAAGTAACCCTTAGAAGTAGTTTTAAACACATTTGACTGGATATAAATGATGACTAATGATCTAATTTGCAACGGGTGTAAAAAAGGAAATACTTATTTGAGGTCTTGATGCAGATTGCAGTTATCTTGACAAAAAAACTGATATCTTTACCTAAAGAACATGTACACTCACCCTAGGATAGCAAGACCAATTGGATTAGAACATGCATCTATGTAAATGTTTATGTATACATTCACCCAAATATAAATGTATATATGTATATCAATCATTAGAGATGTATAATATGTGCACGGATACATATACATATCAATCTCAATACTCTATGTACCTATGGATTTAAATGGATCCATTTGTGTGTGTGTGTGTGTGTGTGTATGTGTGTATATATATATATATATATATATATATATATATATATATATATATATATATAAAGGAAAACAGAATGTGTGTTTATACACGTATACACACACAGATATTCACGCTTTTGTTTGTGGTGTATTTTATATTAATTGTTAATTTCTCATTCATTTAATTGGCAAAGTATTTAAATATAATTTTACTCTGCCATCCATTATGAAAAAATTCAGACTGCTTGTTCATTCATTTCTCTCTACAAATTCCATATAATGGAAGGTTCACCTTTCCTCAGATAAAATAATTCCTAAATAGCAACATACCTTCCCACTACTGTCCTGCATTCCCTTCTACTCTATCCCCACAGGTAGGCATATATATATGCACCTACGTATGTATGTATTTATCAGTATTTATTCAGTATGGCATCCCCTACACATTAGAAGATGCTAGATAATAGCCCAAGTGACTGAGTTTAGACAGGAAGCTAAGAACGTACTGTTTCTGGATGGCTGTTATGTTAGTGGCTCCACCTAGTGGCAAACACTTCACTCACGCTTTATCACTATTACATGCGCAAAGCCATAAACGGAAATGTTAATATATGCAATTATACACATACACTTACTATAGATGGCATTTTTTTCTATTTGGTGTACCTAACTGCAAAATAAAAACTTGGAAATTATATCACTATTTTTAAGGAACGTTTGCATTGAGAATTATTGTGACATTTCATTGTTTTTGTTTTTTCAACTGAACATTTTAAAATCTTCAAAGTTTAAAGCTGTGTTTTAGTTGAGTAGAACTGTTTACCCGTTAATGAAAACGTGAAAAGAGGAAAACAGATATCAATTTTGAATTTTAATCACAAGAAAAGGGATATTATGCTGTGCTGTTGGTTTAAAAAATTGTTTCCACTGTCTACCATTTTTTTAGAATTAAAAATTCTCTTCAATGATGATGTTGAATATAACATAGACAAATGATCACAAGTTGTTTTAATTTAACAATTCTGGAAAATGAGTCACATTTATAGTTAGATAGTGAGAGCATTTTACAAAAATGTTTTTGAATATTTATACAATGATATATTTGTTGAAAATATTCGATCTTATTGAGAAGATATATTTTGTAAAAAGAATAATGAATTCTTTATCTTGATATATATTGGAATTCATTTCAGCCTTCATCTTTATCTATTTTTTCAATATATATATATGTATTATTACATGTTTACACATGAAGCTATGTGTGTGTGTTCATATGGGTATATCTATCTCTATATATATATGTAAGTGTGCGTGTGTGTGCATGCATAAACTATTGATATGTACAGTTCAAAGTATTATAAATAATTTATGTAGAGATAGTCTGAGATTTACAAAAAAGTTATATATATATACCTATATCTATACATATGTATATATATATATATATATATATATTCATACTACATATACATACATATATATATATTCATACTAGATATATATATATATATATATATATATATATATATATATATATATATATATATATATATTCATACTCCTACATACATATACTTATGAACATGCAGGTACACATATATGCAAATATTTGCGATGTGTTGGCATAAATAAATGTATAGATAGAAAATTTACGTATTTGTAAATATATATATATATTTATCGACGAGTTCATTTTATGTGAAATTTTATTTCCGAACTTAATGTCTGTATGTGTGTGTGTGTATATATATATATATATATATATATATATATATATATATATATATATATATATATACGACATATACATCAAAATCATAGTTGACGGAAAGATGGTCTTTGATCAACTGCTGGGTGCCATGTTAATAAAACTTTTCTTTACTTTAAATCCCAGAAACAATTACTTGATAACCAACTGATTATCCCAACAAGAAAAATTCACACGTTGTACACACATAAATTCATTTATATGTAGGAACACACACACACACACACACACATATATCTATATATAAACACACACACACATATATCTATTTGTATATATATATATATATATATACATATATACCTATAAATACACAGACATACAGACACACATATATATATGCAAACACATACACATATATACATACACACCGATATATATGTTAACGCAGACACACACATATATCTATATGTAAATGCACCACATACACATACACATACATATATATATATAAACACACACATGCGTATATACATATATACATGTATAAATATAAGCACACACATATGTATAAAACACACACACATACATGTGTGTATATATATATATATGTATATATATATATATATATATATATATAAACACACATTTACATAAACACACACACACACGCATATATAAATACATACACATATATATTGACACTTACACATATATGAGCATACACTCACACATATATATAAATATATGTATATAATGTATATATTAACTCCATATATTTGTATATATGTATAGACATATATATATATATATGTGTGTATGAACACACACACGCACATATATAAACATATATATATATATGTATTTGAATACAGATATATACATAGATTTATATATATATGTATATATGACCACACGTATATATATAAACACACATATATATATACATATTTTTGAAAACACTCACCTATGATGATGCCTAATATAAAATAACAAACTACATGCATGATATAAGCTCTATATCAAAATCATAGCTGAAAGGTGGGTGGTGTTTGATCAACATTTATTAGGTGCCATGTCAGTATAACTGTTTTGTTTTTAAAATCCCTTAGACACTTATTTGGTATACAACTGATGATCCCAGAAAGAGAAATTATACACATAGTACCATAATAACATAGTATTTGCAAAACATTAAAAAAAAAACACTGTAAAAATTACATAAATCACATAAACAGACATTGGGAAATAAGTGACTGAAATGACACAATACAAATTTGGATAATTTTTTAATGTGTTTAGCGTTTAAAGCTGTAAAGCTGTTTAGACTATATATATATATATATATATATATATATATATATAAATACATATATAAATACACTCACACACAAATATATATGTATGTTTATATACAAAAACAGTCGTACATCTCTCCCTCTCCCTCTCTCTCTCTCTCTCTCTCTCTCTCTCTATATATATATATATATATATATATATATATATATATTATGGAAGCTTGATTCTATACAATGTGGAAAAATTGACTCTCGCGTTAGTGGGAAAAAATTGTCAAATTCTTTGGTTGAATATGTTTTTAGAGAATTGACCACAAGAAGTTTTTTCTGAGTAATTAGTATTCTCAAAGATGATATCATAAGTTGCTTTGCATACATTTTAAGATTAAAACTGACACAATGGATTTAATATTCACATGGGTGAACATTTACTAGAGATGACATAAACAGCGAGTCATGTCAGTTGTTATAATTACTGATCCCTGGTTGTTAAAAACATCTTTTGGATAATCTATATAAATAAGCCCTGTTTCGAAAAATAAATATGTAGTATAAAATAATATCAATACACAATACACATAAAAACCTTATATAAAACCACAAAATACATGCATGGCATAAACTATATTGTAAGAAAGAGAGGTGGTATTCAATCAACACTGCTGGAGTGCCATGGTAATATAACTGTTTTGGTTTTTTAAATCCTGGAAACAGTTACCCGGTGAACAACTGATGATCCCAACAAGAGAAAATTTACACGTAGTACCATAATAGCAAAGTATATGTGAAACAGGGGAAAAAAAATGTTGAAGAAGATTATATAAATTGTATTGACACATTAGGAAATAGGTGACTGAAGTTACACAAAATAAATTTTGAATATGTTTTTCGATGTTTAGTGTTTAAAGCTGTAAAGCTTTTTGGACTATATATATATATATATATATATATGAAAACACATGCACACACATACAAATATATATATATATATGTATATATATATATATATATATATATATATGATTATAAAAAGTGTTATATTATATAAAAACTCCTATTTGAAATGTTCACCTGAGATTTCACAGTCAATGTATCACTTGAACTAGACAACACAAATAGAATATGGGGCTGCTGCTGTAGAAATCGAACAAGTAGTTGCTTTAGTGTTGAAAGAAACGAATTTAGGGAAGAGTGAACGAGATGAGAATTTGGGGTGAAAACAGTTATCAGGACTTCTGCATTACTAGCAACTGTTTAACACAATGGTAAAAGCAACACTTCATTAGAGTGGTTACCCTATCAGGCGCAGGTTTGATTTCTGCAGCAGCCCCATTTTCTTTTATCACCTATTCTCTCTGTTTTGTCTAGGCCAAGTGATACATTACCCATATAATGATGGGAGATCATTTCAAATAAGAAATTCTGTATGATATGATGCTCTTCATGATTATTCTGTCGGATCATATTTATCCGTTTCCTAATACATACATATATATATATATATATGTGTGTGTGTGTGTGTGTGTGTGTGTGTGTATATATAAATGCACACATATGCATAAATATGAAAGCCCACACACATATATATATAAGCACACACACATGTATGTAAGCATACACACACACACACATATCTATATACATACATGTAAGAACATATACACACACACACACACACACATATATATATATATATATTTAAATAAAAATGCACGTACACACACATATGTATGAATACATAGATATATGTATGAATGTCTGCGTGAGTGTTCATAGATATGTAATACATACTCATTTGTTGTCTTAATGATTCTATGTGTTGGTCACACTACAATGGATCAGCTGTAAAATGAACATTCAAAATAGAGAGTTGTTTCTGCTCATCTTGTTTGCTCATCTCTGTGTTGTTTGACACATGAGGCAATGATTTTGTCTCCATTTTGTGAATGGTCCCTGGAGACCTAATCATTACCTGTAACATTTGTTGGTTTTTATGGGTCTAAATTGCTAGCCAGACACTCAAGATGAATTGCATTCCAGGGCTAAAGGGCTCCAACTGCCTTGCTATTTACCCATAACTGCTGGGAGAAGTTGATTCATGCCTTTCACAAGGGTATTAGAGCGTAGCGAATGCAAAATATACCAGCTATAATTTGAACCAAGTTCTTCAATTCCATTTTCCATGCCTTTAACCATTAGGCCACCTGCACCTCCTGTGAATATTTTAGAGCATTTTAAAGACACTATTTATACGTCCATCTCTATTTTGATTCTTTTATCACCAGCATATTTTATTGTTTTGCTTTTCTCATTTGTCTCTTTGTGCAGTTTTTAAAAAAAACATAAATTTTCAAGCAGGTTTGAATATCTAAAATTGGATTTTTGATTTTAAATATATTTGATTGGGATGTGTTTAATAGTTGAGGTATGTTTTGTAGTTATATCATTATTTCAGTTTTAGAATTATATTTGTATAATGAATAGTGTGACTTTTTCTGTTTGTCTCTTTGTTTCTCAGTCCATAATACATAATAAAACTAGGATAAAATTTATATTTTGTTGATAAAAATACCTCCTCTGCACCATTTGACCCTTCCACTAAAATGATTCCTGTCACTTTTTGATAAAACCTGAGACGAAATTTTATAAAATGTAAACATTATGTGGATTTTTTCAAGGGTAAATTCTTGTAATTTAAAAAATCTTTTCTTTATCATAAATTGCTTAAATACCTATTATGAAAAAAAAAGGAATTTAGAAAATATTTGAGCTATTATTTCTGAAAAGGAATAAAGTATTTTTATAGCTCTCTAGCAAAGAGTTTTGTGTTGAGAAATATATGGAGCATTTACTTTCCTGAAACCTAAATTCACAATAATAGATTATTATGGAGAAAAACAAAAAAACAACATCACTTTTATATCTTCTAAGTTTCTTTTTACATATTTTCCATAGATTTTAAGACCATCATTTTAGTTTGAAAAACTCTAAAAAAGAACAGTTGCATTAGGATTATTCATATATAATAACTGCATAATAATAAGTATATTATATAATTGATATGATCTATATAAATTTGGATTTAATATCATCATCGTAATCATCGTCGTTGTCGTCATCATCATCATCATCATTGTCCATTGCTGGACAAAGGCATTTCCCAACTCCTTCCATGTCAACTATAATTGTGCTAATTTCTGTAATGTCTTACCTGTAAACCTTTCGATCTCATCTTTCTATCCTATGTCTGGTTTCATCCTACTTCAATATGATCAATGATATTTTCTAATTTGATTTCTCATTCTATTTTCAAGTTGTCTCACAAAAATGGTATTTACTTGTCTTTTTTTTTTTTTTGAATATCTGATTTTACTTGAAATACTAATAATGTTTTATTAGAAACATTATTTACATAAGGTATCACTTTATAATACATTTATAGATGAAAATGTTCACTAAAGCCTCCAAAATTAGACTTCAAATAAATATAGTTAGTACTATTGTGAGGTACAGTATGTTTTTAATAAGATATATCTGGTGGTGTAAATTAGTTGATTGAAACACTTATATCTTTCTTTATATTCAGTTTTAAACATAGGTAATTTAGTTTTTTTCTTCAATGTATAGTAAATATTAATTTTGATTAAATCATTTTTGCTGTTATACTTTTGTATTTCAAAGTATAGCTTTTGATTTTGCACAAATTTTGTTTAATCAAAGAGAAACAATATATTTAAAGGCTTTTATTTTTGTTTTCTATATATCAAACTTGATAAACTGTAATATACATTTCGTTGTGAAAATATTTACTGATTTGAAATTAAAATGTAGTAGTAATATTGTATCTCTGTTATTTCATGTTGTAGAACTGTTTGAGAAAATTTTCAAGAGATTTTTACAAAAAAAATCAAAAAGAAACATTCAAGTCATCAAGAATTTCTGGAATATAATTGATATTGATAATATTATGTGTTAAAATTCTTTTTTATCCATTTAGGGTTCATCATTATGTCCAGATAGGAAATGCATTTTTATTAATATTAAAACAAATATGTAACACTGAAAATACAGATACACAACAAAATAGTAATATTTTCCCCTTTGGGACCTGTCTATAAAAATCTAGATAATGTTCAAAACAATATCCGGCAAAAAATGAAAAAATTAAATGAAAATTTTGATATCATATTGCTGATGGACTTGAATAAGTCATATGATGCTCTTCTGTCAGACATGAACAAAACCAGAATAGTAAAAACCAATCATTTTAGTGAGCTTCATTTTGATTGGCTAAGACAGTTTAAATTAACCAATGGTAGCCGGCTTTCCTGATGAACTCCTCCATTTAGGTCAGCTACAATGAGAATAGCTCTTTAACCCAGCCATGCTTAAATCCATGACACATGGTTGCTGGAGGAAAGTCTAGGATCAACCCTAATTTAAGGTAATATAAAATCCCTACTTATCCATTGTTTCATAGCAAATACCTTGTGTGGTGATGTTTATTTGAATAAGACAGGTAAAATCAAGATAACCTGAGTAAAACTATATTTCCTTCCCCCCTCATAGTGTACAAGAAGCAGTAGCAGCAGTAAGACTACCAACCAGCTGTACTGTATAAGAGACTTCACAGGACACAATAACTTTTTTTTTTATTCATGATTCTTAATCCAGAATTATTTTTTTAGTTTATCTATTTCATTCAAGTACATTAATAATCACAACAATTTTAATTTATAATCCCCCTTTGAAATTTAAAAAGTAATGATACCTAATAACAAGCCCAATAGAACTTTCTGAAGTTGACTAAAGCCTCTTTAAACTATCAAAATACTTAAAGGTTTTCTTAAAATTAATTTTTATATTTCACTGAATTACAATGTGATCATATTCTTCTTTTTAAATAAATAATTAAATTCAATTGAGTTAAAACAAAAGTTTTGTTTAAAAAAATATTTTAGAAGTTATCCTCTGATCTTCCATTGGATATTTTTAAGGTAGAGAGGTCAGTAAGTCATTTCTAAATCAGATATATTTCTGTTACTTCACAATTAATTCTTCTGATACATGTCATAAGTGTAAATACATGTATGTATTTTTGAATACCACTTGAAAGAGGAAAAAATTTATTATAATGCAGTAAAAAGTCTTGCTGATTTTAGATGGTAGTATCAATGCTATTGCTTTAAAAATTCCTAGAAAATTCCTTCATTCAACTAAGTTATAGGATCAGATAATGGTATGGTTACTTTATATCGTCTATCTGAAATATCCCATAATATTTTGCTTAATTGAATTTATATTCTTGCTTTGCTTCGATAGCAAGTCAGATACCACCCGCAGATCCTTACATATACTTTTCAAAATTAAATTTAAATTCAAATATTTTCATAAAGAAATAAGCATATAGGAAAAGGATACATATCTATATTCTTATTGGGTTTATATACAAAACAAAAGCAAAGACAAACACAGAAATGGTCAGGATGATTTTTTTTCTATCATTAGAGCTATTTCATTACTGATTAGAGCAGCTGGTGTACTTGATGTCAATAATACATATCCTTATGCACTTTTCAAAACATTACTTTTAATGCTGAGTTTCAAAAGAGAGTAATAATATGATCTGATAACTTGAATTATGAATGCATTTAGACATGTTTTTTTAGGATGGTATATGTATAAACACTTGTTCATGCATTATATCTATAATTTATTCATCATGTTATTAATATATCAGTGCTAAACAGATATTTTGATGGGTTCAATACCAGAGCCCTCATCTCTGTGTAAAATAGATTTTGCTGGTATGTCAGACTAGAGTAAAATTCATATCATTCACTTCTTGCACAGACGTGTATAATAAAAAATTCACATTCTGTGATGGGATACACTCACAAATACATGTATGCATTCGACTATGAATTGAAGACAGTTACCATTTTCTTCATGTTGATATTTTGTTAGTATTATGGAATATAATGATAGGATAGATATTTTTATAAATTTTAGAATGTTGATATTTAAGATGAGTTAACATATTATGATGTTTTTATGTTTACAAATACTATTCAGATGATTTGTATGTACACAGAGTGTGAGACATATATATGCACAGATTTATAAACATCTAAGTAGAAGGGCCCAGATAAGATGGTATGAGCTTGGTTTAACTCCACCCCTGTGCTCACCCACATTTTATGTATTATTTATGTATTTTTAAAAATTCTTTACATGTTCAAGTGTACTTCATTAAAACAATGAAGTTTTAGTAAGATAATTAAATTTCTATGTATAAAATCCTCCTATGATATATATGCACATGCTTGTATTTATTTATTTTTTCTTGTTGATATCATAGAATGAGCTTAAATGTTCAGATTTCTTCATTTCGACACAATTGATCACACATGGTTGTAGACTTGCAATTTCTCATTGACTCTATATCAAAAGTAAACTTTGTTTTATTCGAAATATCTCCATCTTCATGACAAATTAAGATTCTTTGTGAAGCTTTTCATAGAAGTTTGTCACTTGCTATTTCTGAGAAAGTCCTGCCCATTCCTCTTACCACCTTGTGATTTCATGGGAGATAGAAAACAATTTGCAAATGATACGTCAGAGAGATGACTCGTGGCAAACCACCGAAATTCCTGTATGTTTTTAACAAGTTAAATGTCCTCATCACATATGTTTACATATAAAGACAAACAAATATTTAATGTTGATGTGTTTAAAAATGCATGAATTGTTCGGCTTGTTTGTAATCAATTTCATTTAGGATTGTTTAGCATGCACTTGGAGGCATACCCCTATACATTCAATATATTCTAAATTTCTCCTTCTTTATAATAATCATATATATAATAAAAGCTGCATCTCTCACACATAGCATCAGTAGCAGCCATCAGTCCTTCTCCCTTCCTACCCTCCGATTGAACTACCTCATATCCTCTCATCAAACTACCTTTCTTTTCTCCCTTCTTTTCCTATCTCTTATCAAACTACCTAACTTTTTTTCTCTCCAGTTCCTTTCTACCCCCTTATCAAACTACCTAACCGTCTCTTCTCCCCTGTCCCTTCATTGAAGTGATAGGTATGGATTAGTATGAATAATTTAATGTTGAACACTATCATGATTCTGATATGGAGAACAGGTATCTTCACAAACATTAACATATTCTCATTAACTGGAATGTTGAGATCTTTTAAGAATAATAAACAGATTTGAATTGTTCAATACTGAGAAAATGTGTGCCTACACACACACACACACACACACACACACACACACACACACACACACACAGAGATTGAATCTCATAATACACATACAGGTCAACTCCTCAGCATAGATGTTTATGTGCATGAGTGTATGGGAACTCTTTGGTTAAGGGGTGCAAAAGAGCTTTATTTGTTTTTTTTCCGAATTACACTGATTTGCCGGAAATCTTACTCTCTTTAGCCTGAATTTGTCTCCCCCACCCCGGCCCGTACACCTATGAATATGCGTTACAATGCTGGTTTGGTTATATGATAGATGTGTGTAGAAGAACTGATGTCAATACTTTTATAACCATATTTGGTTCATTATTTAAAATGTGTACAAATGTTTCTGTGCGTATATCAGATAATGAATGCCTGCTTGTTCATGCACATGTATACGCACACACACACTCAGACACACACACATGTATATATATGTATATATATTAACTACTCAAACATCTTGATTTTAAAAGGTTTCGGAATTTTCATGAATAAAGAAGTATTTGAGTATTTTCAATATCTTTCCCCAAATACTATTATTTTCTTTGGGGCTATCATTCAGTTGCATGTTCATTTGTATGAGAGCATATGGCCAATAAGAATATTCACTTGAAATATTTAATTTCTTATATGATATATTCAATCATACAAACACTGATAATAGTAATTATAATAATTATGGCTATTATTTTTTGTGGAAAATGTTATTATTGATGCCTTTGTATGTGTCTATCAATGTAAGTTTGATTTATAAAATATTAGATGTATGTTTCAGAAAATACATCATTACAGTTGGACCCTCATCATCTCCAGTATTTTCTATCTCTGTTTTCTTATATAGAATGATCAAAATTCATTGATGTAAAAAAAAAATGGATTGCGGAGAGAAGAGTGAAAATGTTTAACACGTGAACACACATACACACACACACTCTAGTAGCTTACACATCCTGATATGCCTCACCATCATCCTCACTTTTTTAGGGTCAGTTTACCCTCCTCTCGCAATAGTTTTCTCTTGGCGTGAATCATGATAGATTCTGAGGGTGCTCATTCTTTTTTACTGCTAGAAACCTTTTTTGATACAAGCACTTTAGAATTTAGAACCATTTGTAAGTTTTTCTAGATGAATAAATTATGTTTTCTCCTCTTTAATCTCTTCATCTAGCGGATGGGTTTAATGAGATTATATCATAAATCTGGAAATATTATTTCTTTGAATACAGCTTCTTTTATTTATTACTTGACTTTAGCTCTGTCAAAATCAGGGAAGCTATGCAAAGTACATTTCATTACTGATAGGTTGGTATATGTCTTAGATTTTGAGTATTTAGATAGTATCTTTCATGTTCATGAATTTAATATAATGATATTATCATAGAGAAATTATTTATAGTATAGTATTAATGCCCTACAATCAAAAATTCATATTAAAGGAATTGAAAACATTCTTATTAACATGCATAGTTTGAAATTATAATTGATTGGTACCTGAATACAGTTATAGTTTCTAGTAATGTCAGATACATAAGTGCAGTGATAAGTCTGCAGCCTAATAATGAAAAAATGTGTTTATTTTACACAAATATTTATTCTTCAACATAATCTCCTTCTTTGTCTAAGCATTTAATCCATCGCTCCACCGTTACTCACTTAGATCAAACATTATACAGTAAAAGTTTTTGATCAAAATTCAGCCAATAACTACTAAATGTCAGGATACGGACTTATTGACCCACCTTCGTACATGTAGTTGGTGTTGTGTACTTTACCCTGGCTCATCAGCTTTAGTGAATGTGTTCAAGTTGTTCAACGTGTATTGATAAACTTTGGTCTTTTGTACTATTATCTGATTGTACATTCAAATCAAATTTTTTCAACTTACAGTGCATTTGTATGCTGTATCTGTAAGTTGAATATCTATTGGTGGAATAAGGCTCCTTGTATAATGGCTTTCATAATCTAATGAAAATTAGAGTATTTTAAAGAGATATGATTAAAAGAGGCCTTATTTTGGAGATATATTGGTAATGGTAAGTCGTCTGTAAATTCTTTAGGGTGTATCTGGTAAACAAAATATTCAATTATAACAGTCAACTTGAATGAGGCCATTCGTGTTGAAGTGTTTCATTGTGAAATAAACAGAGATTGATAAACCAGGAATTGTTTCTTCGTCAAAATATTTTTCACTCGAAGAAAGAATTAAAAAATCCACCATATAACAAAATGTAATCCTTCTGTTTGTCATTTTAGGATGGTTCTTGGCTTAGAATTTGCTCTATACAGCGTGAAAAATCTGTTCTTTCAGTAAATTTATGTTGCTGTTCTCTGCTGTATTTACGTCAATCAACAAAACTGTAGAAGAAGTAAAACTGGGATTGATGTGAAAAAACCTTTTTGGCAAGTTCTTTACTAAATTTTACAAAAATACATTAAAATATGTATATAACATTAAATAAAAAATATTAATCTATCACATTTGACAATAAAATTTACTGTTTTACTTTGAAAATTGTTGTTAGGTAAATTCTATGATGCTTGGTACTGAATGAATCAATTATGTGGCTATGTTTATTTAAAAAATGACCACATTCAATTGGCAATGATATTTCGTAATACAGAGGAAGCCATGTATTATAATCACTGATAATGTTATTAAACGGTTATTATCGTTGCTATCAGTTGGTCACAAACAGTTTATTTAACGTGATCACAATAAGCCCCTTATTATGATCACGTTAAATAAAGTGTTTGGGACCAACTGATTCCTCTATAATGGAATTTAACATAAGTGATTTTGTACTAAAATATTTTTATAAACACAAGTATTAAACCATTTGGTCATTAAACAGTTTAAACTGTTTTAACCAAGTTGCTTTTGTTATACCTTTGGAGAAAATACTAGTAATCTTCATATTGGAAAGTATTTCAAGAAAAAAGAAATATTTAGATTGATATAAGGTGATGAAAAAATTTGATCTGTTGAAAAGTATTATTTTTTCTGTTCTCTACATAGCCTCGAATATGAACTATAATAATATGTCAGATGTTATGAAAGGAAATCTGGTGTACTTTTGTTAATTGTTTATATATAAGGTCAAAATTCCTTACTCTAAATTTAACTAGTTTATTCAAGTGAGACAAATTTGTATGACACATGTCCACTTATTACATTTACTTGTGAATCAATTCTTTTGTGTTGTTTGTTTTTTTAATCAATAATAAACATAAAACAGTACTTTAATCAGCTTAGTCTGTAGGTTTTTAAAAAGTGAGAAAGAGATAGTCTTGTTCTATTGTCTGTATTTTTAATATAAAAAGAAGTCGGTACACCGACTGTCTTTGTTGAAGAAGATGGCTTTAGTGGTGTAATGATGACATTGATGTACCAAAATAAAACTCATTTGTTAGTTTTTCAAAACAAAACACACTTGGTTTTTTTTTCGTTAGTCCTCACCAAATGCTAACATCTATGACTTTAAAGTACGGAAGCCTAAAAAGGAAAAAAAATGATCAAGTTGCATTTTCTTTTTCTCATGGACTAGACAGTCGATTCGTAGTGTTAGTTCAAGGTCAGATTTTAGCAGCAATTTGATCTTGGAGAATCAAAACAAATCAAGCTTGCTCCCGAATTGTCAGTCTTTCTTTTTGGTTGGGTTCCAGTTCTGTCATGACATTAAATGAAATAAAATTTGCAATCTAGAGCATAGCATTTCGGGCCTTTTTTGTTGGTCTCTACCAAACAAAAATGTTAATTGCAAGTGGGAATTGATATGTTGAGTTTATTTTGTTAGTCCTCTCCACGATTAGGATTTATGTGGTAGGGACTAACGAAAAAGACTCCAAACTTGTTATACAATTAAAGCTTTGCAAATTTCATAAGTATATGACTGAGATCTCAGTAAGAAATTGTTTTACTGCTTTTCTGTGAATTTAGAGCTTTGTCTCATAATTCTATTTTAAAATGGTACCTTGGATTTTATAGCCTGCATTTAATGATCTATCCTAGACCTCTATCAACAAGTGTAAGCAGGGGTGCAGTGCTACTGGAGCTTACCGGAGTGCTGCTCCTGCACCTGTAAGAAAAGAAAAAAGGGGCCAAAATGAATGAATGAATGAGATGAAATGCATTTCTAAACCTCCCCAATGGTTGCTTTCCTCCCTTGTTAATATTTGTCATTTCTAAAATACTATATTTTTAATACAATATATATTATATATCAGGATATAGGAAATGGCAAATGTTTTCTCTGCTCCTAGAGAGTAAGCACTACATCCCTGGGTGTAAGCATACTCAGTTGATAAATGAGGATATATTTACTTTAATTAATTCAATTTATTAATTCAAATAATCTATTTAAAACCATTAAAAAAATTGAATAGCAAATATAACCCGTCATTTTTACTTGTAAATTTATTTTTTGACTTCGATATTCTCTAGCTATAGATGGTAGATCTCAGATATATATACACCTTATATTCTTTGATTTACAGATTAATCACCTGATATGTACAATCTATTTAACAATAAACATTCAACATTGCATTTAATATTGAATACATTTATGCTCTGTTTAAGTGAATATGCATTACCTGCACATATGTACATGGTTGATATAAACAATTGCTGAACAGATTTTGCAAATAGTGCCTTCAGCAGTATAGGTTGTAAAGGATTTGCCTTGTCATAATTTCAGATTTGTATCAATTTTGTTTACAATAACATAACTAGAAAATGAACCAATGTATTTATCATAAAAATCTGTCCCTTAGAAATTATGCATAACTGATTAATAAGTGATGTCAGTACTTTTGAATAAACATTTAAGCTTGTAGATATTTAATCTTTACAAGCTATGTAAAATAATTCATCTGTATTATTTTTCTTTATTCTTAGTTTTTAGGATTCTTTCAATAATTTATCAACTATATTTCCTCCACATCATAATGTGTATGTTGAGCATTTTCTTAGCATGATTATGCTTTTTTTTCTTTGCTTGTCTTTTCCCCTGTATGTGCTGTGCTTGCACGTATCACAGTAGTAGCTTTTTATTGCTATTTCTGTTTAAAACACTTCTGCTGCTCTAATTTTGAAATTGGATATCATTTGTTTTTTTGTTTTTTTCTTCTAGACAGGTTTTGGTTATTACGATTATCTATCCAGCACTGATAATTGAATGCTGAACTTCTGGTCAAAATTCTTTACCACAAGACTATTTTTCCAACCAAATAACATTCCCTTGATGCAAGTGCATTGTTTATAATGTTAGACCTATGTGGACACATCTAATTGCTATCAATACTTTTCCAATTGTTTATCATACCAATAATTGAAGGCTAGATAGATGTTGTATTTTCAGTTTGAACCCCAACCAGCTGGTCTAGAAAAATATCCTCATGACACCTACCCTAGATGTGTAATTGATTAAAAGGGTTGCATTGATGCACATGTAATGAAACACCGGTACAGCCACATAAGCTCTCGCTATTAAATGTTCATATGTACCTATGCAGCCAAAGAGAACACTAAATGTCAGTCTAAAATGTTAACAGATTTTGTTTTGAATCATGTCTCTTCAAACTCATTGCATTTTAACTAATTGACTTATGATGGGAATAAGTTATCAAAATATTTTCAGATATTGAATATGTAATATCTGGAAGTATTAATATATTTAGTTAGAAATAGCTTATTCTTCAATAACCCCATTTGATAGAAAATATGAATAGACATTTTAGCTGATATCAAAATTCAAATACTAAATAGGAATAATGCAGAATATTTAATAATCAGTTCATTAATCTGAAAACATTCAGAGTTTAGGATTATCATCATCATCATCATCATCATTAGTGTTATAATAATTATAATAATATCATCATCATCATCATCCTATACTCATAATCTCAATGAATTTTCATTGATGTTTTTTCAAGGATAGCTGTGAAATATACACATATCATTTAATTAGAATTATTAAAACTCTGAAGAATATATTCTATTCAAGATATAAGTAAACTGTTTTGAATTTTTATTCTATTGGTTATCTGTGTTTGTGTGTATAATCTATATCTATATATATAAGAATACTAACATCTTTGTATATATCAAGTCACAGGATAATATATGCTATAATATATGTATAAATGCATACTGTTTGAGAAACCTGTTTATATAACTTATTTCTCTCTATCTATCTATCTATCTATATATATATATATATATATATATATATATATATATATATACATACATACATACATACATATATATATATATATACATACTGCATGGGACTGCTGCAAGAAACAAACCTGTGACCGATAGGGTAGCCACTTCATGTATATATGTACAGGCACACACACACACATACATGTATGTGTGTTCCTTATTCTGACTGTATGAGTATCAGTGGATGGACAATTTGTATACCCTACAGAATGTGATAATTATAGAGACATTTTTGTAGGAACTATATTTTGCTTGGCACTGATGATACTCGGTAGCAAATTCAGTGACCCTAAATCGCCTAAATGAAGAAATGAGTGTTGAGCAGGATTCGAACCCAACCGGATATAGATTGTCCATCTACTGATACTTCTACTGTTGGCATAGAGAAAACACACATACACATATCTCTCTCTCATATATATATATATATATGTATATATATATATATATATATATATATATATATATATATGCCTTCAGGGAAATGAATGATATTAGTGCATATTTATTTACTAGTTGAAAGTCCACTCTATCTGCAGAAGACCCTACAGCCATTGGCTGGATACTATTTGTAAGACACATGACCTACTTTTCACTGACTGCTGGACACAGACTGTCGGCTGGATAGTTTTTGGATGAAAAAAAGAAGTGATAAAAAAATCCATTAGGAACACTTCTTTTTCGTCATTTGACCTAAAATTTGTGCTGTAGGTAGATTAAAATATGCTGAAATCAATTATAGTTCTTTTTTTTTTTTTTCTAGGATGCATAGTTCTCAAGTTATAAAAGTATATACACACATACATTACAGCTTTATATATAGATGATTGAGATTGGTGAAGGATGACTTATGTATTTATTTATATAAGTATTTTACTAGTATGCATATGTGGTATTTGCCATTAGATAATTATCTTCTATGTAATATGTTAGAATGTATGTATATGTATGTAAATGTTGTCATACCAAGTGCTTATAAACATGATCGAGAGATAGTGTATATGTATACTGGCACAGATACATTTTATTGCTGAATAAGCCAAAGTGAAGTACAAAATATACATATATTCAACATGGAAAGGGACATGAAGAAAGCATCTTTAGACATAAATACATATATAGAACATGAAGTAAAAGCATAGGTAATCACAAGGTTTTGACGAGCAAATTCACACTACTGTATTTTGTGGCTTAGACACCCGATGCATTAGACGCACCCCAATTTAAAAGGTAATAATCAGAAAGAAAGTTAGAGTGCATAATACCATGTAATATTTACTTTACTGAAACCTAACCTTATTTCAGCTTCAAATCCTTACTAATTGTGACAAATTCGTCACAAACTAGGATGGAGCACTAAATCTGAATCGAATGTAACTAATTTTGGATTCAGAAATAAGGTTAGGTTTGACTTATGGGTATCTACAACTCCTGTCACCGACCTTCAGCTTATAGGACGCACAGTGGTTTTCGGAGACATTTTGTAGGGGAAAAAATGCGTCTAATGAGCTGCAAAATATGGTAAGTGTTTCTTTTCTAAGTTATGCAACTCAGCATTCCAGTAATCTCGCATTTACACACGTATGCATGAAACTATTGCACTTGTTAGTATAACATTTACTTGACTCTCACTGAAAATGTGATTGTTGTGATGTTTATTGTTTATGATACAGAATGGGAGTCTTGTCTATGGTGGAGGAACCCCCTTATATCTAGTGCAACAGAACTCATTCACTCACTCACTCGCTCATATACTTGACCTTGCTCTACTAACAAAGACCTGTGTATAGTCAATGCTTCTTCAGCAGAATATGTGTGCATGTGTGTTAGAGTTTGTATGCAGAAGTGTACACTCTAAACACACTCACACATTTGCGCAATATCAATACCAACTCTCTTGCATAACCACTTTTGTATTCAGTCATGTATATGTGTATATATATATATATATATAAATATAAATATGCACCATAAGCCCATACAATACTTCTTATTCATTCATTTTCATACTCACTCTGTGAAATGAATAAACTCTCCAAAAACCATCCATACTGTTAGGTATACATTTATGTATAAAGTATTAAGTATGCTAATGCACATACACAACCTTATTCGTCTATTTAGTGAGTGGTCACTTGTTTTTAGATCTTGGCATCCTTTGGGTTTTAAAGGCTCGAGTAAATCGGATTTTTGCGAGAGTGTACGAATTGTAAAGCAGTGTCTTCAATTATTCTTTTCACATTTCTCTGTACTTTTCTCTGTGCATACTCTTATCTACCTACTGGTGTAAGTATATATCTGCGTGTATCTCATGAAACACCCACTCGATTTTTCTCTTGAGCAGGGAACCAAATGATTTTGAAGTGGGGGGTGAGTCTTTAATTTGTCAATAAAGAGGGCGTGCAGGCTGAATAATAGAAAGAATCAGCATTGCTAAGTATGGCTAGATATTCATGCTAAAACTTTATAAATGGCTAAAATTGGCCAAAATTTATACATGTTATATGTTATATTTACCTACTCATTTAAAACCCAATCAAATGAAATAATTACACACTAAGAATCCAGAACAAATTATTGATAAAAATTGAACATTTACTATAATTAGATTTACCAGATTTAATCAGCCATAGCAGATTTTAATAGCTAAATTGGAAAAAATCAGCCTGGTCTAGTCGAAAAATGGCTTATTCGGAAACTCCGGAAAAAAATTGCCAACATTGGGATGGGGGAAGGGGGTACCCCTTGCACTTCTCTTTGGTATGGCCCCGATTATTAGCTTCAGATGCTAATTAACACACACACACACACACACACACATACTCTGTTGCAAATATTCATAGATACATCCTTCTGTTTGTATAAATTATGCCAAATCAGTGAAATTGCCTAATTGGCAAAATTTACATAATTTTAGTGAAAAAAAGTTTTATTTCACTTTGATTTCATAAACTTTTGATTGTAAAAAATAGTTTTTTTATATTCTTGTTTCGATCAAATAAACTATTGATCTAACCAAAATTATGTATTCATATGATTTTTGTAAAAATAGTCAAAAACTAAGTATTCACTTATTTTTTGTGAAAAAATTTGATTTCACGAACTTTTGATTATAAAAAAATAATCATTTTATATCATCTTTCTTTAGATTAAATAAAGTTTTGACCAAATTTAAACTACAAATTTATTTATTTTTTGTAAAAAAAAGTTGAAATTTCGTCAATTAGGCAATTTCACCAATTCAGCATAATATATACACTCATGCTTACGTGTATACAGATAAGAGAAAATGCAAATTTTTGGTATGCACTCGTGGATATATGCTGATAGGAGACAGTCGTTCACATACTCTGTTATATATTTTACACCTAATAAAGTTATTCAGATTTGCCTAGATTATTTATATTGTGAAGAAATGACATCATAAAATTTGAAAAATTATCTGTTAAATTAAATTTTGATTGCAGTGTAATTTGCATTTTTGACTTAAATCAATTATGGGGTTTAGATTCTACTTTTAATCCACTGGAGCTTTGTTTATTTAAATCTCTTTTAAAAGTTCAATCTATTTCAATATAGAACCTTAATTTCAAGATATTAGATTGTCAAAAATGAATTCAGTTTGCTTGTGATAAAAAGTCCTTTTAAAAATCTAAAAAATATCCTAAAAAGGCTGTTTCTGAGCTTTTAGTCTGTTATAAAAATGTTGAAGAAATGCCATGTATTAATAAAACAATGGATGTACACAGCTATCTGTATACTTGAACACCTATACTCATTCATATTAACACACAAAACCACTTTTTCCATGTGATATTTACTAAAAAACTTGTATGCTCTTCTCCCTTATAAATTTATAAATCCATCAACATCTTATGCAAGCATATACGTACACACACAAAACAGCTTTGCATATACTAACATACCATCCCACATGAACTAATTTTAACATTTTTGTTCATGTATAAAACAGTCACATATACATATGACCTCAATGGCGAAGAATTATATAATGAGCTCAAGGTACGTAACAAAGCTGTCATGGTTAACTGTATGTTTTGAAAATTAAAGTAAACATCAAAATTGAAAAGATTTTTTTGATATTCTAAATTAGATACAGTCTTTGAAGGTACGCATTTAAAAAAAAGAAAATGATATGAGGTTAGATGCTGCTCCTGGTTGGAGGTGTAAAATTTTCTTTACTTGTTTTTTCACTTCTTTATACTGAGAGTGAATTAAAAGTCAGTACTCCATAATGATAGAGAATGTCATAGAATGAAATTTCTTAGATAGTCCATGACTAGTCTCTTTGCTGACGTTCATCATGGGAAGGATGGCTGCTACTGAAACTAAAGGTTTGACAGATGTGATAGGTAGGCAGCGGGGAGAAAAGAACGATAAGTAGTTTAATTTAGAGGAAATGAAGGGAGAGGAGGAGAAAAGAAAGATAGTTTGATAAGACGGAAGGGAGAGGAGCTGATGGCTGCTATTTATACTATAAGTATGAGAGACACTGTTCTTATTATATATGATGATTACTTTGATTTACCTTTCTAATGAATTCTGTAAATGGTTTGTAGCTTACAAAGAGTCTAGCAAAATCAATCTGAATATGAAGGAAAACTGAGCCTGACCATGACATCAAAACAATGAATTTAAGTACATTAAAACTTCAAACCAGTATACTCGCAAAAAATTAAAACCTGAATTAAAGAGTTAAATTGAGAATGGATCACATTAGACGTGTAAGATTAATATTTTAAAAGTTCTATTTTGGCCAACTTTGATAAAACTTTTGGTATGCATAATACAATATGATTATCAATGTTGAAGGAGGCCCAAGTGATCAAATTAACTATCAAAAAGTAAATATAAAAGATGTACATAATTTTGTTCCCTTTACATCTTTTTCTCTATTTTATCATATCTAATTAGCCATCATACAATTCGTTTCATTGGGACAGATCAAAGGCATATTGAGTGTTACTATCAATGGTTAGTGCCATATCATCCTCATTTTCTTTTTTTTTTAATGCAATTACATCAAATACTGGACAAGCATTTTTAAAGAACAATTTTACTTTGTTTATTAGTATTTTTGAAACCTTTGATATCTGTAGGCATATAAGCCAACTGAACACATAACCTGAGTATGCCTTGTTTTACAATGCTTTATTTGGATAATCTAAGCTGAATTCATGAATTTATATTGCAGAGTTCAGCAGAAGTTCACCTGACATAGTAGTAATAGTAGTAGCAGCAGCCTCTTGATGTACATAATGAAAAGACAATCTTGCATATGATGCTTCATTCTTGAGTGGTCCTGTCTGCTTATATATATATATATATATATATATATATATATATATATATATATACGTATGTATATATATACGTGTATAGTTTTCAGGGAATTCAGAGTTGCTGCGAGTGGGAATAATTATCAGATTTTGGAGGAAGAAAAGATTAGAGGTAGACAGCTCCCCCCCCCCACACACACACTCAAAAAACAACTTGTAGAGAAAAGCAGCCTTTCTGTCCAGACCTGGAGAAAGATTTGGGTGATGGGATTAAAAGTTAGAGAAATGAGGGCCACTTTGTTACAGCTATTTTGTAAAGCTGCAAGATGGAAAAAAAATATTTTTAGTCATAAGATGAAAAATGTGGAGTCAACAAAACTTTCCAAATCTCAAATGGTTAGTGTCAAAATCTTTATGCCAGAGAACCAAGATAATACAGAAACTAGCCAGTGATTTGACTGTAAAGATCACTTGCTTTTATAGCTAATGGCACAAAAGCTGGTCAAAGTCCTTCAAAGTATTAGAATGTTATTATATTTGGGGGTAAAATTTTTATGCTTTTCTTGAAATTGAAGGTCATTTTATGCATGTGATCACATAGTACAGTGAAAAATATTGTAAATTTACTGCCTCCATACTAAGCACTGACACGCACACTGAAGTCTTTCTTGTTAATAAGAAAGACTTGTTCAAGGACAGGCATGATATTTTATCCATACAAATAATACCTAGAAATATCTGCAAACACTCAGATTTCTACACGCATGTACTCATATACATACATGCCTATATAAGTAAACATTCAACTCTTCACACTCATATATGTTTGTTTAATAACAAAATACCTCTAAAAATATATATTACTGTACTATTTATTCTCGGATTTATTCTCTAAAAAGCTGGTAAAAACTCTAATGCAGTGATTTCTGAAGTAGGGGTAATTACCCCTGAAAGTTTTTTTTTTTTCATTGTTTGAATTTTCTTACACTTCATTCATATTTTTTTTGTACTAGAATGTTCTTTTAAATGAAAATACATTATTCATTTACCCAAATGTTTTATCAATTTGTTCAATTTTACTTGTAGGTAATGAAAGGGTTAATAATCCCACCTAAAAGTTTGAGAATGCATGTGCAAAATCGTAGTTGGCTTTGCTATCTAATAACATGGATCTGAATACACTTGTGTATATACACACATACACACACATGTCTAAAGCTCTAGTTCTCCATGTTTCACTCACTCTCTATCAGATATTTCTGACTGGAGCTACTCACAGACTTACTGACACACACACTTTAACTAGGTCTGTTCTGTTGAAAATGTTATTTAATAATGCTCATTCAAAATCGAGAATATGCGATAAAAATGAGTAACTCATTCACTGGGCTCATCTGCAGAAAACTCTGACTGTCTGAACTGTCCATAAATCCATATATATATATATATATATATATATATATATATATATATATATATATATATATATATATATATACAATAAAATTTATCCAATCTTAATATTAAAGCTAAAATGTTCATAAATTATACTTCCTCTTGTTAAAGCTTACGCATACATTTAAAATTTGTATCAGTATCAGTCCATGACCTATCGCATCGTTGACAATCATTATAAGAGTACAAAAAGTCTCAACTGATGGCTACTACTAATATTATAGTTGTTAGGGAGAGGGGAGATAGTTAGGTAGTTTGATAACAGGGTGTGAAGAGAGAGGGGCTGATGACAGATGCTATGTGTGACAGACACAATTCTTATTATATATGTAATTTTGTGTCTCAGATATACTATACCATCTATTTATGAATGCATTGTATCATTTGAAACTCTATTCAAAATGATTATAAGAAAAAAAGGGGCTGCTGCAAGAATCGAATCCACTACCGATAAGGCAACCACTTTAATGTAGCATCGATCTTGACCATTGAGCTAAACAACCCTAAGTAAAGATGAAGATCCAAATAACCACTTTATCTCCTATCAAATAATTTAATACATTCATAAATATTCTGTTGGATTATATATCCATTTCTTGATGCTGTACCATCTGTATGAAGTAAAATAGATTTAAGAATAAAGCTTATTTGGCCATAACCTGAAAAAGATTCTGTCTTTTACAATGGTATAGGTTCTTCAATATTATTGGTTCTCTACATATTCAAAGCATTTCAGTCATTTATCTTCTGCCAAGTTTAATATTCCTTCATATCATCTCTGCTTATGAACTGGTAAGAGTTTTAGGGTTCAAGAGCCAATGGCATAGTTTGAGATAACTGGAGATTCAGTGGTCCAGGGGGGCGTAGACCTTTGACAGGCCCCCTCCAACAATGATTAAGCAAAATTTGTAATAAATAGACATGCACTATCTCTTAATTAATGAAAAACAAACCTAAAGGTTAAATAATTATTTTACAAATAATGTATGTACAAATATATCCTTGTCATTATATGATGTCAGTAGAAATGGAATGAGTGAACTACTATTTTAGAAGCTTTTTGCCCCCTCTCCATTGGGAGCCCAAGGGCGTTTTCAAATTGCCCTCTCCTCCCCCTCTCTCAGCTATGCTTCTGTCAAGAGCGTTACAATGACTCTAGTGACTGGTCTCTTTAGATTATGTTCACCAACAATATTCCTTGTAGACTTACAAATATATATTTAAAAATTCACACACATACACCCTTTTGTGTATATTTTATTCTTTTTGTATAAGATTAACATACTAACAAAGGTGAATGTCTAGAGATTGGTTATTTTGCATTGAATCGACATAATCACAAACATTCTCTCACTCAATAACCTCATGCTTTAGAATTTTATTCTATATTTAATTTATATTCATGTACATATATATTACAGAAATATGCACACATTATTTCTCTGTTGCTTTCTCTAAAAGACATGTACTGTATTTGATTGCAAATATGACCCCCACCCTTTTTCAATCAAGAATGGCCCAAAAGGTGAGTGTAACATTCATTGTTGAGCCCCATATAAGCCAGATCTTAGGGAGCTTTTTTATTAAAAAAAAGCTGAGTAATAAATGAGTGATATTTAAAGACACATTTTTTTTCTTTAATATTCCTAGCTAAAATGTGAGGGAGGGGCCTCATATGACATTAAATATGATAGTTAAAATGTACGTATTGAGTATTTTTCGACTGATTTTGTTTTCCTTGAATTAAACACATTTTAAAAAGGGCACATTTGCACTTTTATTTTATTTTTTCACGTGTAGAAGTCATCTCTGCAAATTTCTTCTCTGTTTGTTTGCACATTGATTTCATTGGTTAATTTACCTTCCTATTTTGATTTAACGATGAAGATTACGTTATTGAAAACTCTTCAAGACTTCATGTATGATCACCCTTAACAACAGTTTGAGTTGAGTTGGGACCTTGAAATTAAGAAACTTGGATTATTGAAAAATTAATTACCTAATAAAGAATCTTTAGGCTCCTTTGTGCCGATCCATTCATAAATAAACCCGTCATTTTTATAGGTATACTTTTGTAAACTTATGATATACATACTTATCACTTTCTGGGTCCTTCATTCTTTCAATACTGAATCTATATACCTTCTTATGCAATGAATTGTGTGATATTTTTTTTCTGTTTTACTGTCCATAGAAATCGACTTTTACATTTATAGGTAGCAATTTTGCTGATAAAAATATCTCCAACCTACCATTTGAAACAATGGATTCTTCCACCAGAATGAATCCACTATTTAAAATAAATATATATCTGTGAATTTTTGAATAGGGATTAATCAGTTTTACCCAGTCTTCTTAGGGATAGATAGTAAAAAATAGAAAAGGATGGTATTATTTTCATACACTCTTTTCAGAGATAGACTAGAAACAAAAGAGGGGGAAAGTTCTCACTTTTTCTATTCTTGAAAATTTGATAACTAACAAATCTGTCTGCTGCAGGGTCAAACTCCACTCTTGCTTCTATTCCAACTAAAGATGATTACTGCAACTTTTCTATTGCATGTATAATAAATAAAAAATTAAAAAATATGTATACATTTTGGTATAATTGTATTTATTTATTAGAATAAATTAATCCCTTGTGTATCCTTGAGATGAATTTTTGTAGATCTGTAAGACTTGTCAGTTTGGCTCTGTTGTAAAAGAGCCTGCTACCAATCACTTGATTGTGATTTCAGATCACAGTAAGAGAAAGTTAATTTTATAAATGTATTCATCCATTTGAATGAATTGAGCCCTTGAGTAATTCTCACAAAATTTTTCATAGATATGTAAGAATTGTCAATTTTGCTCAGATGGTAAGAGAGCCTCTTTCCAAACCATTGGTTATGATTTCAAATCATGGTAAGGGATTGTTGATTTTACATATTGGTGTGGTTTGACAAAACAGGCAAACAGTGAAGAGTTTATGCTCCTAAATTTGGTGAGGATTGTTTTTATTCTTACAGTTGAAACTCTTGTTACGGTTGGAAAACGAAATCAACTCCAGACTCGGACTAGAGTTTGACAAAATTTACCCATGATGTAATGGATATTCACTCAACATAGACAATAATTGGGGAAAACTCAATTCCTAACTAAACATTGTTAATGCAGGATTATACTGATTTACAAATAAACTCTCATAGCACAATGGGAATCTTTGCTATGAAAAAGTATTAAACCACAAAATCTGTATATACAAATGAGAGCTGTCACACTGTATGTTTGTCTGTCATACTATATCATCTAAACATGAGAGCAGACCAACCAAATTTGGCATGCATACTCAATGCACCCAGGAAAAGGTTTTCAAATAAAAAGTTCTGAGATTGAAAAAATTTCCTAAGGATTTTAGAGAGGGGTTCCATTTACGATATAACTGTAATGCTAAAGTGTAATCTTTCTGTCCGTGCAATATATATATTTATATACATATATATATACACACATCTTATTTCAGATGCTTATATATAATTCTTTGAGGGGTCAAAAGTGAAGGGAGCCTTTTTCCTCCCTTCAAGAGGTCGATAGTGAAGTGAGACACCCCCAAGCCCACTCATTGAGATGTCAAAAGTGAAGGGGAACTCTTTTAATAGTCTGAATGCTTTAGTCTTTTTTTTTTTTTTTTTTCTTACTACTTAAATTTTTTGTGAGCATAGATGGATATTTAAGCTAGTATAAAATATACCAGTCATATGAATTTGGCTCAAGGTCATCAAAGGAAATACCTATTAGTAAAGAGGGAGAGTTCAGAATTTGTACTCCGCACATGTGCATATACACACATTTAAAAAGATAAAAACAAAATGAGTGAATGCTGTTATAAAGTTTT
>OY735204.1:69255750-69438676 GCA_963457665.1 Thysanoteuthis rhombus | reverse complement strand
GCTTCTCCTCCTCCTCCTCCCGTTTTCTCGCTATTCTCCCTCCATGACTTTTCCTGCTTTTCCTCCTCCTTTCATGCTTTTCCTTTCCCACTTTTCTTGTTTATAGCCTTTCTTCTCTTCCTCTTGTTTTCTAGCATTTTCCTCTCCTCCCTCCGTTTGTTCTCTATTTTTTTCCCTCCCCCTCCTTCTCCTCTTGTTTTCTTGCTCATTCTTCTCCCCCTCCCTGGTCTGTCATGAGCAAATTGACAGAGAACTCTCTCTGACTCTGCCTCCGAGCAATGGAAGTGAGGTACTTATTTTTGCCATATTCTTTATCTACATTCATTTGTCTGTTTAACTGTGCATGCGTATTTCATTGTGTACATATTTATTTAGGTATACATACTAGCTTATTCACATAAACACACATATTTTCGTTAATAAAAATGTGCTTTTGTGAATATTTCCACTGGCTACACAAGTTAGTATTTATTCATTCTCACACATACATATGTACATTTGTCATACTCCTCATTAAATGTATGAAGCTGCTATAATGTTTTCAATAAATACTCATTTCAATAAAATAATTGAATCTTAATACAGAGGAAGCCACTTATTATGGTCGCTTTGGGACTGGGTTTTTAGATAATGATAGGCTGATAACATTAAGCAAAGGATAGAAAACTTGAAACAATTTGCATCATTGTCATAAACAACTTAATTATTGATAATTTTTAATTCATTTTAGACAAACTGTTTGGAACTGACTAAGTTTGATAATAATAACCATTCGATAACGTTGTTCATGATGGCTTTGTCTTTACTTGATCCCTAGGATCACACTTGAATTGTACAGATGGAATTTTTGTTAGCATGAAACTCACCATTCAATAAAGAGCTAAAATTATTTTAAAGATGTGTTTACCCGATAACTTCAATATCAAGCTTTCTTCATTTGTTATTTACAAATTAGATAATAATTTTGAAAAGACATGCGCCAACATCACTGATGTATGTTTTAGATTCATCATTTTTTTAAATATCATCTTTGTTTTATAAAAATTCAGATATCTATTTTCATAAGTTCAAAATCAGTTTTTTATAATGATGTTGCTAAAAATTCACATAATCATGAAGAATGCACTCTGATATCAATATATATATATATATATATATATATATATATATATATATAGTTGAATCGTGCACACCATCTTTCTCATTTTCTTTAGTATATACTAGTTTTTCACATCTGCATATACAATGCATATTCATTGTTGTTAAACTCGTCTAAATTAGACCACCTGCAGCATTGGATGATTTTTACCCCAATAATAAATAAGTCTCTGTTATCTGAATTTCTTTGAAGCATTGTGGATGTCATTATTAATTTTCAACTGGTTTTTCTCTCTTCTTTCTTCATTTTTACTGTCTGTGGTTGTTGAATTTTCCGATTCATGCTGCTTGCTTATTGGTTGTAGAGTACAAAAATTACCTGAGCATTGCAATAAAAAGCAACAAAACTAAGATGAAAGAATAACTAGTAAAATATTTCAGTATTCTCCACTTAACTTCATTGACACGCTCGAAGTATATGATTTGCAGATGGATAACCACAAAAATAAGTTGATATTTGTTTAACCCTGCCAACAAAGTTGGGAAAGGTATATGTAATAGGATGTATCTGTCTGTCTGTCTGTCTGTCTGTCTGTCTGTCTGTCTGTCTGTCTGTCTGTCTGTCTGTCTGTTAGTCCATATAATATCTCCAAAATTTCTCAATGAATTTTCATGAAATATTTTAGAAGGATGGGTCATCGGCCACAGAAGAATTGGTTGAATTTTGTGGAGGATCCAGGAATTTGTTTTTGATTGACAGATACTTTTATCATTCATTCTGTAGCAACAAGGTAATAGAAAAAACAATTGATAATAGAGCTAGTTTTACATTCAAGGGAAGTAACTCAATGTTTGTACATGTGATAAATTTAATTTGTTTGAATTTATTGGAAATAAAGTTATTTTCATTAATTTCTTTTTTTACCAGTTTTTACCTCAGTCAGTGAATTTGGACATAGGTTATAAATTCACCTTTTTTTGTCTCCACTAAAAGTTACTGAATTTCAATGAAATTTTCTGTAAGAGTAGCCCATGGGCCGAGGAAGAATTGGTTGAACTTTGAGGCAGACTCTGGAATTTTTCCTAGTCAGCAACCCTGTTTGTAGCTATATATATGAACTGATTTTCATTCGTTTTTTTAGTGATGGTGATGCTGACAGAGGCATGCTTTCTCTGAGTGCTTTCAAGTTTCAATAATTTATATGAAACTGCAAGTTATTCAGCTTGTGAGAAACGTGCCGGGGGTTGGGGGGGGGACAAATCATAATGCTATGAAAAAATCAACTTCTTGGTCCTTGTTTCTATCAGCTCCTTGAAGTTAATCAATTTTTCTATCTAAAAGAAATTAATTGTTGCTTCGTATTTTTACACAAATGCAGGTGTAGTTTTCATTGATACACAAATGGAATATAATCATTATCAAATAAAAATTATTCCAAGATGAAATAAATCTAAAACGAAATAGGGCCCTTTACACATTAGATATTACTCCTCCTCTTCTTCAGTCCTTCTTTAAAGCGTAAACGATTCATTAATAATGACATTAAGATATTGACGATAGAATTAACTTTTATAAGAGTTTGGTGTTTTTTTTTCATCAAATGTCTATTTCCCGATGACATTTTTGTTCATTGTATGCATATCATACAAGATTCAAATGCTCTTTATGACTAATCTATCAACAGCATGTTAGAAAGTAGTCATTAAATTTTTTAAATTTTCAAGTTATTTCAAACACATGTATATGGATATAAGATATTTTCAAGAATTTATTTATTTGATGTACGAAAAAACTCAGAAACCATGTTCAAAATAAAAATCCAAAAACCTTGATGGTTGGTGAAAAACACCTGGGGGGAGGGATCCAACTTTGGCAGTTCTGATAAGCACTAACTGGCAGACAAATAAAAAACATGGCTTCTATTTTAGCTTTTATTGTTGAAGAATATCAACAATTTTGTGTAACTTGTTGTATAAGGATAAAACAATTGGCTAAAATTAAAATTATTTCATTTTTTACTCCATAACTTGTGGGAGGGTTAATCATTTTGATATTATGACAACTTTTGTATTGTATGTATGATGAATAAGTTTGTAGGTATGTAAAATTTGTCAGTTTGGCTCAGTCAGTTAGAGAGCCGGTTGGAAATACTTTGGTCATTATTTCAGATCACAAAAGGGAAATGCTAATTTTATAGATGTATTTATCTATTATAATGAAATAAGCCCTTGCGTATTTCTAGCTTGAATTTTTGTAGATATGTAAGAATTGTCAATTTAGTTCAGTCAGTAAGAGAGCTACCAACCAATCAGTTGGTTTTGATTTCAAATCACGGTGGAGGGAATTTTAATTTTATGTATTGATCTGGATGTGCTGAATTTACTCCCCTAAATTTGGTGAGGATTGTTCTTGTTGCAGTAGAAAAATAGACTTGGCCTGGGATTTGACAAAAATATCTTTAAAATGCTCAGTCTGTAATACTTAGTCACTATCAAGTCACTCTAGAGAAGTATATTTTTTTCCCTTCCATTGCTGAGAACAACCATTCTTTCACCAAATTAAGATCAGAAATTACTCGGCAAAAAAACTCCATAGACTGACTCATCTTTTGCCAGGTGTTCATGTTCTTCTAGCAGATTGCCTCTCCCTTTTTTTTTTCTTTCTTTTTATAGTCAAGCTGAAAAATATCCATTATTTTCTTCATCAACCAACAAATTATTTTTCTTTCAACTTTTCCACTCATTGTCATAAGATTTGTTGACTGAAATAACTCAATAAAATTAGAAGTACTGTGTTTGTGTATAATCCGAGGAGAGAGCTGCATTCTTTAACCTCTTTCTCTTCTTGACTTGAGCGTTTGTGAAGTCAACTCTGATTAACGCAGACTTCAAAACTACACTACTAGTGCTCATCACTTGACCATTTGCTCAACAATCAGTTCAAACTGTACAATTCATTTGGAGAGAACCAAAATTTTCAATGGCCATGACCGATAATTTTAGTTAAAACAACAAAATTGTTTGTTTCGTAACACTCAGGTTTAACATAGTTTGTTTAACTCCTCCTTTTTTTTTTTAATGAATTTGTGAGTATGCTAAAAAAAATCCTAGGCCGGATAATGCGAGAGGAGGCTCTAGTAAGTCTAAAAAGAAACTCATATTTTGTCTTTTCTGCCAATGTGGGACACTTGAAATGCAATACTCTTTACCTTTTAGTTTTTACCATTCCTTAAGAAATGAAAATCAGTTTTCCAACTGCTTAAACATTTGCTTTGAAATTAGTTAATGACAGACAGAACATTACGCATGCTAGAACTGTAAATGTTATTGCTCACTGAATGCGTTCCACCCCTACAGTTGCACTTTTCAACTTTTAAATTCATGAACCACTGGTGATTGACAGTGGAACTATTCAATGAATTGTATGAAAATTGTAGAACTCTTCTGTGAATTGATTTAAAAAAACATAAAATGGGAAAAGGAGGATAATTTTAATAAGAAGTTATTTCCCTTGAAATTGACATTCTATTTTCTCTGAGTAAATTTAAAAGTCAATCATTCTAACTTCAAATGTTATAGAAATATGAAATTCATCCGAAACTTAACCTTTTCGGGAATGGCTTTGACAACCAATCAGACTGCGCATTTCATATGTGATAAGCCAATAAGGAGTATGTAATCCATTTTTATTTCAAAATTTTACTTTCCAACTTTAGATGAAGAATGATGACCTAGCAAGTCGAAAGGAAAAAATTCACGATTTGAGCTTCTGACAAGGAAAAAAGTCACATTTAATTCATAGTGATGAAATGGGTATTTTCTAATAAAATATGTTTTAATATAATAAAAGTTGATGATAAGTCACATATGGTGATGGAAATGAATAATGAGGTCCCTCCATTGAGCAACACACACAAGTTGCTTTTATTCAATGGAATAATAATGATAATTAATAATAATAAGATGAATGATATTTTTTTCTTCTTTTAAGTAACACATCATTTAGCAATTAATCAGCAAGCTAATTTTGAAGTCTGTTGTTAGTGAGTTCAGTCCTCACTGGATCTTTCTGTGTCAATGGTCAGATACCATCTTATGCATAGTTATATAATCAACAGTGTGATTTTTTTTTGCTTACAGAATGATGGACTCTTCCATTGAAACTCTAAATTTGTAGAGGTTGATTACAATTTTGTTCTTCAATTTTCAAATGTTTATTTCATATTTCAAGTATATATATATATATATATATATATATATATATATATATATATATATAATATATATATATATAGCTTTGGTCCAGAAATTTGGCTTGCCTCCAGTCCTAAGCTTGCCTGATGAATGGTCTGGTATTGTTTGACAGTTTTGATATAAAGACGGGGAAATGTCCATTTGGAAATATTGCCCGAATTGCATCAAAAGGAATCTGCAAGCTTTTTGTTGTACTCTATTATTTAGAAGTGTATGTATCATTGTTCTATGCTTATACCCTCATTGAGGGTGTCATGTTCAAATGGGCAATCGTTAGTAAGACCAACTCCAACCTTGCCAGGACTGGCAAAGTATAGGCACCTGGCGTTCCCCAATGATTACCCATCTTGGTGCTGACTAGGCTTGACATTGTTCAACTTGGATGATCTTACAAGAACCAGTGTATCCAATATGATTTCAACCATAACCCCTATGCTTGGGGATAGGTTCCTCAATCTTAGTCCTTGTGCTGATTGTGTAACTGAGAGATATTGAGTCCCATTTTAAAAATCTTTGGTATGATTCTGCTGTGAACTGAACCACTGCCTACTGAACTGAAGATGAGCACTCTACCGCTAGGCCAAGGTGATTGGTATTTGTGAGTGTAACCAGAAAAAAATATTGATTTTGCAGAGAGAGGAAAATTGATTCCAACATTTAGGAAGTCAGTTAACAGTTGGGTTATCTCACTGATTTTTTTTTATGTAGACATTTTGCTACCTCTGCCAAAGAAGTTGAAGAGGTATGTATTTGGCAGCATCTTTCTACCTGTCTGTTTGTCTGTTAGTCTGTCCACATGATACCTCCAAAAGAACAAGGAATTTCAATGAAATTTTGTTCAAGAATGGGTAATGGGGTGATGAAGAGTTGATTACATTTTAGGGCGGGTCCAGTAATTTTCTTTTGATTGAGAAATATTTTTCCATTTTTTTTTTTTCATACATTTATGTATACGCTTATGACCTCCTAGATGATATCTCCATAAATTCTCCATGGCATTTAGTAGAAGGATGGGTAATAGGCTTCAGAAAGAATGATTTGGGGATGGATCCATGCAAAATTACCTCCCCTTCATTCTCTTATATCTATATGTCCACACCACATAATATTGTCAAAATTTGATGCCTGTAATGTTGGATGTCTCGAAAAGTTTCAATGAATATCAATCGAATTTTGTGGAAGAAGTGATCAAATCATGGAGCGGATCCAGGAATTCTTTTTGGATTGAGAAATATTTTTCTTTTTTTTTTTTGTGTATATGCTCATGTCTCTCCACACAATATCTCTTGAAGTTCTTGATAAATATCAATGTAATTGTTGTGGAAGGAGACAATAGACTATGGAAGAAGTGATTAAATTTTGGAATTGATGAATGGACTTCCCCTATGTTCTAGTTATATGTTCTCACCATGTGATATCTGCAAAGGTTCACAATAAATTTCAATAACATTTTGCGGAAGGGTGAGCAGTGGGCCAGGGAATAAGTGATTAAATTTTTGGGTGGATCAATGGACAATTACTTCCCTTGACACAAGCATCGACAAAGAGTTACGCGCTCGCTGAGTGCTTTTTAGTTTGTAGTTTGCTATTTTCGTGAAAAAATATAATGTTTAACAATCAATATAAGAGTTACTTAACTGGAACTTTTATTTTTCAATTCATTAGAAGAATGGACTTCTCATTTCTAAAACGGGCATTCCAGAATATGTTTCCTGTCAAACAATATCAAAGTGGAATACTAATGGTCTAGATCTAAAAGTATCCTTCCAATTTTTTTTTTTCTCCCCATCGAACTAATTCATTCGGGGAAAAGTGTTGTCACCCTTGACCTCCTAGATCATCATCAGCATCATCATTAGTTTTTTAACGTCCATTGTTGGACAGAGACCTTCCCAGGATTCGCTACAATTCTCTATCATGGGCATCGCGGAGACAGTATTTCCTGAATTTGTCTAGTTCATCTCTCCATCTTGTATTCTGTCGGTCTCGGTTTCTTACATGATCTCTGGGGATCCATGTTGTGAGACGTGATGTCCATCGGTCGTCTTTCATTCTTCCAACATGGCCTGCCCATTGCCATTTGAGTTTTTTAATAGTTTCTACGATGTCACGGGCACACGTACACACGTCTCAAATGTGTACTCCCAGGGAAAAGAAATTATGGAGGCATAAGTTTTCTGGAAAATGTTTGAATTCCGAAGTAATCACAACCAACTAAATGCTCTCCATGTGTGCAGTAAACCTGACCCACAGTTGGTAACACTGAGTAAATCAAAAAAGATCATTCTGCAAAATCAAACATCTCTGGTTTGCACGTGTATCAACATTCATTCAACTTCCTTCCATGCTGTGGATGTCCTTATTTCTATGTATAAAACAAATCTTGTGCGACTCTGTCAATTGCGAATGATAAGTGGGTGTGTCTCTCTGTGCCGAGAATCGAGTTGTTCGTAGGAAAGAGCTGAGCTCATTAAAAATGGAACATTAAACTAAATGAAATTCCTAACGAACACTATATGTCTACTGTCTGTCCTATGGTATTCATACCTTTTACTCTTTACTGCTCACAAGGGGTATGCCAACACAGCTGGACTGGAGAAAGATTAAGAATTTCTGTCCTAGATTCTTTTGTGCCTTAATAGACCTAAAATCACTTCCAAGTTATTACCTGCTTTCCCCCGACTGACTTGAGTACCACATTGATCTAAGGCTATCCACGGTGACCATAGGCAGTGTTTCTATATTGTCCTTTATCCACCTTTCACGTAAGGCTCCGTGTCTACTCCTTCTGAAGTTGAATTTTGTAAAAAGATACAGACTTACCTGTGTGCTTTTTCCTTTATTTAGATATTCACAAAGCTTAGCTCTTATTTATTTGTAAAAAATCTGGAACATAGCTAATTGGAATTCTGGTTTTCACCCACTGACCATTGAGCTGGCCGGAAATATGTAAACTACCTATTTCAGCTACCACTGCAGGTGCTTTCTTTATATATATATATATATATATATATATATATATATATATATATATATATATATATCATATTCTGTTTAAGAAATCATTTATCACCTTACATCATTTTCTGTTTTATTCACATATTTATATCTCTGCTTTTATAAAAGTAAGGTTAATGTTGGGTTTTTCCTCCTCCTATGGATTGTGTGAATTCATTATTATTCCTCCTCCTCCCACTTCAGACATACATTTTTGATGGGTGTTATTAGAGGTCAAGTGACAAGGCCCCTAACAGAAACTGTTTCTCCACTGTTCTGTCCATTACCCAGTGGTCTCACTAGCTGTGTGGTGTGTATTGATTCTGTTTTCATATGATTTATCATTTCTTCCTCTTATTATTGTCATTATTCATCGTCTTTCAGGTGGCTTGATAATTCTTCTCTTCTTTTTTTTTCTTCCAGATCTTTATATCTTTTTATCTACAGTTTTTTTTCTATTTTGTTTTTATGGGTTTACTTTGTAGAAGACATGCTGGTTTTTGTATCTGGTATATTCTGAGCACAGTTTCCCATAGGTCTCCCTTTTCTCAAATAATGTGTAGAATCTTCATTTTACAACACCTTATTCTTTTCATCTTTTTTTTTTCACACCTAAAGAAATCGATTTATACCAAATGAAGGACTTCTTGAAGCTTGAGATTTGAAGTCTTAATACAAAGTTCGATTATTTTCATCTATCCTGACATCAACATTGAAATATTTTATCATAAATTTCAACCATCTTAAAAACATGACATGCATGTATATGATGTTAAATAATACTTATAATTGAAATTTTTTAAATATAATTTTTTTCAAACTATACATTTAGTTGAATATTCTTCACTGATATCCTCTTTACTGCAACTCTCTTTTTTAATTATGATACTGAAGTGTGAACTGTAATCATACAAGTAGTCATTGGTCGAGCACAATCACTTTGATTTTTCACATAGATTTATTTCTCTTGTGGTATTATAAATATTATCAAGGATTTTTTGATATAGTTAAGTCAACTATGACGATACACAGTATAGAACTTTTATAAAAAAGCTAAAATACCGCAACAAACACAACAGAGATGAAATTTTGTTTTTAAAAACTGCCATAAGTTTGTTCCTATGACCTGACTGAGTCCATGACAGCTACAGAAAAGTTATTAGAATTGAAAAAATTTGTATATGTAATACAGATGTAAAATAAATAAATTACTACCATTCAAATAGATATTGGAGCCTAGGAAGTTATCCTCAGTAAACCACTTAGTAATCTTTCTCTTCACTAGGAAAAAATATTATGAGTAGTACTTGCTTTTGATCAGTGATTCAGGATTGCAGGCTGTGAAGTCTTGAACTCACACTCTCTTGTGCAAAGCTTTCTGAACTGCATGTCACTCATGATACTGATAATCTCTAGGTGTGACGCAAAATTAAGTATAATTTTGTATATCTTTCAAAAGGTACATTTCTGGAGTAAGCTGGATCGCTGGAATGACATTGTTTATTTAGCTTGACCAAAAAACTTGAGTATAGTTTTGGAAAAAAATTGTATTTTCAAAAAGTGTGACGCAATGCAAAACGTTTGGAATGCTCTGCTCAAGTATTGGGTCAGTAACATTCATGATCATAATAAAACAGTGAACAAGGAGAACTGATCTTTTAAAAAAAGTACAGTGAACTTGTTACTAAATAATTAGTCTTAGAGAATCTGCAATTACTATCTAGTGTAACATATCACATACTTTTTACCTAAGCCACTTCTTAAAACAAAACTCAAAAGTTGAAACTCTGATTATAATAAATAATCATTGTTGTTATTATTTTCATCACAAGAATAATTATGACTTCGGACCAAGATTTGACTATCTTATCACAATTGGCAAAAGTTACTTAATATAAGATTTGTAGAGATATCTGGGGATTTTTTTTTTTCTAATTGCAATTTATTTAGTACACTATAGCAGATTTTTAAATGTTTGACCAATTTTGAAAACCAGCAAGAAAATCTTACTTTCTATCTTTTTTTTTTCAATAGGGATTAATGTAAATGTAGGCCTTGATTCTGAAGTAGTGTATTTTTTTTATAGGAAAATATGTTTTGAATGAATGTGTTCTTCATTTCTTAAGGAATTTTTTTTTTCATTTTTGGAGAAAATTAAATTTTAATGGCTTGGTGATTCAAAGTCAAGGTTTCACACCTTCACAAAACATTTTCTCCTGCTCACCTCTTGAAAAATTCACCATTTTTTTTTTTTTTTTTTCAAATAAAATTTCGTTGATATTTTTTATTTTATTATTTTATCTTTTTATATTACCGTCCAAATATAAAACTTCATTCTTCTAGAAAATGAAAAAATTCCTGAAGAAATGAAGACTATAACTCATTCAAAACACGTGAGAAAATATTTCTTCTACGAAAATACACTACTTGACTAAAAACTGAATGCAGAATCTTTACTTGATTGTGAGACAAAACAGACTTAGAATTGCTACTCAAGGTGGTTTGTACTGCAACTATGTCCTTTTTTTTATATCAATTTTCTTTCAAAGAAAACTTGTGATATTTTCATGTTTTGTTTCTAACTTCTAGAAAAGAATAGAAGTTAAGTTAAATGTTTTAAATGAGAATAAATCACAATATGAAACATAATGTGAATTATTGAAATGAAACCAAAATAATTGTCCTTCATTGTACTATTTAAAAAAAAATTATTATCAGTGGTAAAATCTGTGTAAAATTCATGTGCATAGAATAATTCTTTTTAAAAAAAAAGTAACCTTAATTTCTTCTTTTTACATGTTCAGGACTCCAATTGCCGTCTCAGTGAAGCATTTAAACAGTGGACCTCAAAGAAGGGTATTTATTCAAAAAACTAATATTTAATTATGATTTTTCTCATTTTTTTAAAAGATAAATAAAATGCATATGAATGATACAGTGTAATAATGATGAAGAACACTTGAAACCATAACATTTAAAACGTTCTCAGACCATTTGAAACGACTTTCCAAAAAATTGAATAAAATAAATTAAACAACTTGAGACTTCCACAACTACATGGAAATTCACTGTGTATAGACATGTTAATATGTCACCTGTGGAGAAAGAAAACAATGAATGTGAACAGTCTTTTTGACTAAAATATTACCTAAGGATAATTTCTAATCTACCAGATTGGGGTCTGAGTGGATTTTATCCTTTAGCAGAACAATATAAACGAACATATTCGAAAAGTTTGAGTGCTTGACCTTTCCTAATTCACAAGAGCACTTTTTTTCTCTTTATTTTATTTAGCACTTCGTTGACATGAAAGTTATGAATCAGAAACATATTCTGAAGTATTAGATATCTTTTATAACTTGTTTATCATTAGAATTAAACAACTAATTGAAATATCGCAAGATATATAAGGGTGTATCGTTTTTATTCAATTTTTAGGCGATCTTTCGCAGATGATCGCCGGCTGAGTCAGCCATCTTTTAAAGTAACTATGGAAGGCCAAAATTGACTAAAACCTTTACGTCTTGATACGCCTAAATTCATCATTTGCTCTATCTGTTTATACATATATATGTATTAATTTTACAAATGATATTAAATTATCGAATTGTATTGAGTATTAGGGACGGGATTGAATAAAATATTAGAGAAGAGAACAACATGGATGTATAATTAAATTAATAAATTGAAATGAAAAATCTTCTTACTTTCCTTTTCCATCAAGATGAAGGAGAAATCCTACAATTTCTTTCTTTTTTTTTTATCGAATCCACCAGACCAAAATCTACAGGATTTTAGGATCTTTATTTGATGTAGACAACCAACAAAGTGGAAAAAGTTGATAAATTGATTAGAATGGAAAGAAAATTGAAAACAATATTTCTTGAGTAAAACTAAAGCAAATGGCAGTATACATGAAATATAAATGTAAATAACTGAATAAGACAAAATGATGTTAAATTTTTATAATAATAAATGAATAAATAGGTACATCCAATGTCGCTCCCATCTCTAATATTCTATTTGATTTAATCCCATCCATAATACTTGATTTGATTCAATAATTTAAAATTTTTGTAAAATAAATATATATTGATAAATGTAAAAAAATGGTGTTATCCTGTCTCTAATATTTCTTTTAATCCTTATCAATTTAGGCATATCAAGACATTATGGTTTTAGGTAATTTTGGCCTTCCATAGTTGCTTTCAAAGCTTGCTGACACTGCCAGAGACCATCTATGGAAGATCAATTTTTTTAAGCTTATGTAATGCATTACATGATGTATCTTCTGATGATCCTAGCTCTTCTGAAGGTTTTTCAGTGCTTGTGGTCGGATTCTCCTCTCTATGTGGAGTAATAAACCATCATATTCATAATCAACAACTTTTGGGCTGTATTCCAAGGGACAAGTCACAACCCTTGAGACGCTTGGACCTATTTTAGGCAATATGATAAAATATCGCTCAATTTCCTTCCTCTCACTGAATTCTACAAGCGGCTTCAGTGACTCCAAGTCCCATTTAAAATAATGCCTTGAAATTGCCAGAATCTCAATATCCACCATTTATAACATCTGAAACAGAAGATACTGCTGACTAGTATTGAATTGATAATGATAAGATGTAGTGGAGTCAAAGTCTTTAGATGTGTACAAGAAATAAGCTTTGGAGTAAAGTCTATGGAAGAAAAGAAAAGCAGCCGATGATATTGATAAAAATAAAGAATTTGTAATTGACATCAAGACTAAATCGAACGTAAACTAGACAGGAAAAACACAATCCATAATAGATTTCTTGATCCCTTAGACAGTAGAAATGAACAAGAGAAACTGAAAAAAATATTGAAGCATTATTACTATTGAACAAATGAAAATAGAATATGAAATTAAGTTACAATTATTCTTATTATCATATTTGATGGCATATAAGACCTCCTTTTTTTCCTTAAAAATTGCTTAAAAGGTTAATTAACCTCCATTGGCATGCCTTACAGTGGGTATTGAATAAGAAGAATTTAGTCTAATGCGTTTTTTCTAAATGTTTCCAGCTGAAATTAAAGGGGTCTTCAATCTCATCAAATACAGTATGTTATTTGCTGCTGTCAAGGTCGAGTATAGGGCCTTTTGTTACCACTGCTGAGACAGGTAAAGTAATTATGGGAGAGGGGTTTGTTCAAGTACTCACTCACCCATTCTCTTCTCTATCAACCATTGTGGCATGTTAGTGATGAGATACTTTTGTCTTCAGAAGGGGTGGATTGTGAGGTGTTTATGCCTTTACCAAGGTCATTAGTGTAAAGGGAAAGCAGCCTCAGCCAACATTCAAACTCTGTTTTCCTGTACAGGTAACTGTTAGGCCCACCTGCACCTCCAAAATATATAGATACTTACAATGTAGACTTACAATGAAAAAAGGTATTTACTTTACCCAACAAATATTTGTTTTCCAACATAATCTCCTTCCTTGTCAATGAATTGAACCTAAGACTTCTCTATCAGTCATATAGCTCAAACATTATGCAGTGAAAGTTTCAGATCAATATTCAGCTGATAATTACATGTAAGGTTACACATAGATCTATTATCATAAATTGGTTCAACTTTAAAGACAAGTAAGAGCATGACTACCAAACAAAAGCTAAAAGATAGGTTTTTAAATATCAGAATAATTTGATTTAAAAAAAAAAAATTATTATTCCGTATTGTATTAGGATTGTAATGGACAATTACAAGATTTAAGAAAACTTCTTTAACTGAAACCTACAGATCAAGAAAACAACACAATTGATGAAGGACGATTCCAAAACAGTTGCATATAGCATCTTTTTTTTTTACTTTTGTATAAAATCTGAGAAATATTTTTTTTATATATAGATAAGAGGAAAAGATAATGTCTGTCACTGCTAACAGACCTGGAAGTCTTGAAATCAAGTGGGATGTGATTTAATATAGAAGTATAATTTTTGAGTCACTTACACTTTTTTTTTTGTCAGACTGCAAATTTTTCATTTGTCAGAATAGAGCTATGTATATTTTGCAGTAGAAGCATCTACTGTGTAACCCAGAATGATTGTGAGAAAAAAAGCATTCACTTCGGTTTCTGGGTTGAGGAAAAATTGACTTTTTTCCCATCACACATTAGCATAGATTTTTCTGCATTACTTTTTTTTTCCAATCGCCCCCAGCACATGATGAAATACATGATATCACTATCTGGTCTCTTATTGTCATAATGTCATGTACTTAGTCTCCATTGATTGAATCATGGAGAAATGATGTAATCATCCATTTTTAGTGACTTTTATATCATATTCAACTGAATGTAGGGTTAAATTCAGAATGTTATTGTTCACAGTTTTGAATATCATTTGTATGATATTGATGTATATGTATGTCTAATGTTTGGGTATCATATAATTTCAAACTCCCTCTTAAAAGTCATTACATAACAGGTATGATGAGTGTGTAACAATGAGAAGGTTTGCGTGTGAAATGAATAACTTGAGAGAGTTTTGGTTGGTCAAATTAATGAAACATTCTGAGAGAACCACACACACACACACACACACACACATATATATATAGATGATAGATGTATTAGTTTAGATTTATGGTTAATTGACAATATGAGAGTAAAATGACAAACATCAGCACTGATTCTTTATTTTGACATTTTGCTCATACTGGAAGCTTAGTCAAGGATATGAAGTGTTACTAGAAAACATGTGTTTTATTGGGTTACTCAGAGAGTTGTGGTAAGAGTGGTAGTGAGTTTATAGACCATGTGTATGGTAAGCTTAGTGGTGGTATGTGGGTTATGACCCTAGGGAGATCACCTGCCAGGCTTTGGGAGGTCATCAATGTTTGTGGTTTTGTATAGGGTAATTTAGAAATTGATAAATTGAAGGATTTGGAATAAAAGGAAGAAAATTTGCTCAGTTTGATGTGATTTTTCTGAGGTCACAAAGGTTTAGTTGAAAGGATAGTCAGTAATGGCATCCTGGCCATTATACATCAGGGTTTGTGAGATTGGTGAATGAAATAGATATGCATATATGTGTCTGTATGTGTGCATGTAAGTAGTAACTAAGAAGATTTTGCTTCAGAGATCTGTTTGGGATGGGGCTAATGTTATATATGGGCTATTTGTTTTGCTTGATAAGTCTTGCCAAATGTTGACTGAGGTTAAAGCACTCTGGTCTCTAAATAATTTCATCACATTGGGAAATGACAGCTAATCCTATGCATTTTCTCTTGTGTTTTTGATATTCAGTTTTCATGATGTGTGTGTGTGTGTTGTGTGTTGAAATTACCCCCTAATGTGTTTCTATGTGTTGTGAGTGCATTGGAGTGATCATCTATTATAAATGCTCTTCTGAGTTCATAGACCAATTAACAAAATAATCTATGACTACAGAAGAGCACTCAATAAAATGATTATTACTAATGTATTATGTATTTGTTTTTTTATTTATTTGTTTTCTGTCACACTAAAGGAAACCAATATATAAACTCAAGTGGAACTGCCTCAATTTGAACTCTGATGCAGATCTTAGCAATCTGATGATTTACCAATAAGCCAAAGGTACACTGATAACACAGTGTTGAAATTTTAAATATTATGTATGTCAGTCAGATTGTATATATTGGAGAAAGAGGATAATGTAACAAAGCAGCTTGGATTTGCAGAATTTTAAAAAAACAAAAAATGAAACTGTTTTCATGTTATAATTTTTAATGATGCAAGTACACTAGTATATACGTATGTGTGTGTGTGTTATTATTTGAAATAACCTCCCGTTCCCCTATCTTGGCTGAGTGATTCATTCTCTGTGTAACAACAGGAGGTGTTCCAAATAAAGTAATGCATTCATAAATATTCTGTCGGATTATACATCCATTTCTTAATGTAATTGACCGTGTTAGAAACTACTGCAAACACGGACAGTGAATGAGCAAAATGAGAAGAGTTTTGATAAAGCAGTTATTTGGTCCTTTGCTGTTGCATTGAGCTGTTTAGCTCAATGGTTAAGAGAAACGCTACATGGAAGTGGCTACCTTATTGGTCACAGATTCGATTCCTGCGGCAGCCCCTTTTTACTAATTGTTTATTCTACTCACGCCGTCTAGGCCAAATGATTCATTCTCCATGCAACAATGGGAATTCATTTCAAATAATACAACTCCATTCATAAATAATCCGTTGGATTATATATATCCATTTCTCAATATATATATTTGTATAGGGGAGAGAGAGAGATTGAGAGTTTGTTGTAACCATGCTACGCACACTGCAACTATGGATTTAATCTCATTGTAGGAGGTACATGTAATTATTACCTGTTGCCATAAAATTGAAGCAAACAAAGTTTTGCCAAGTCTATACCTCATATGCAAACATTGTATTGAAATATCAAAATAACTAGCTGGATTATATCTGAAGTAACATTTTCCTCTATTTATATAAGGAGAATATGATTAATGTATATACTTGGATATCTCTGCACATATATATCTTATGTTATAATTTAATAAAAGTCTCTCTGTATATTGACTTTTATTTGAGTACTATTGGAAAATATCTTTTTGCATAGTGAGAGGGCTTGGATAGTATAATGGTTAGCACGTCAGCCTCATATGCAGAAGGTTCCAGGTTCAATTTCCAGTATGAGTGAAGAGCATGGAAAATTCTTTATCAGGAAAAATATCCCTGTGCACACAGCAGCTGATTGAGTAGACTCTATGCTTTGTGATTAGGGTGGAGGTATCCTTTTGGTTACAAAAACTTGTTACAATAAAGTCCTGGTCTCTGTTCAGACTTGAAACTTGCAAGGATCACCAAGTGGACTCCTGCAAAGGTAACTGGGACATTATCACTGGCTGCATATACTCCAATAGGAGTTGTCTCTTGAGAGATGGACACTTAATGCTTTTTTATAGAGAGGATACTTTGTATCATTTTAAGAGAGGAGAAAAAGTGAGAGAAGTGTGAGTACCGTGGAGAATGGCCGAGAGAAAGAGGGAGATGTTTTTCCAAGATTGTTTTTAAAAAAATAAAAACTTTAAAATTCACAAAAACCACACTACATGACCCTATGAAATTTTCTGTGTGCACTAAAGTGACCCCAGGAATGTTTTTTAGCAAATAAGTTTCTGAAAATCACCTCCTAAAGTATGTTTTTATGATGGGAGAGGATAATTTTAGATATTAATTCACACTGAATTGGACACAATTTTTGTTTATTTTCTGTTAATCAGTGTTTTCCAGAGATCACAAATATTTTTTAAAACAAATGAATTTAAACACAGTGGGTTCTTTGGTATTGTTCATCAAGAGGCACTGAATGTAAGAGTAAAAATGACTTTTGAGAGTAATATACTCATACATTTTTTTGTGATCATAAAAAAACTATATAAGTCACAAATATCACTTTTTTGAAAACAAAATTTAATTAAGCACTATCTGATTTCAATCTATGTATTTTATTAGTTCTTTTTTTGATAGCAATTTAACCTGTCCATTAGGGTGGGTATATAGTCTAATATGTGTAATTGATCAGACCACAGGCATCTCTTCAGAATTTAATATTTAGTTCACAGAAATATGTTGGCAGAGTTTTTTCAACTGATACCTGAATGGCCATGTCTGTCTGTATCATAGACATGTTATGATAAGACTATAATTTTGTAAGGATGTACCTTATTGAAAATATCTTTAGTTTATTCATTTTTTAATCCTTGTGTATGAAATATGTTATAAAACAAAGAAATATCAGGCTTCTATGGTAACATAATAAAAATATTTGTCCATAACTTGCCTTGAAAATATCCCAAGGTTATTTTATGTGGCTCTTGTGTTGAGCAAATTTGGCCACCCATGGTACATAATGTATATGCATACACTACCATTATGAACATGCGAAGTACAGACACACACACATATAAAAAGATTGACACAAAGTGACTGAACTTGTTTGGGTGGGAGTGTCCATTGTTTCAAATGGTGAGTAGGAAATATTTGTATCTGCAAAATTGTCACCTTTAAGTGAAAGAGTCCATTGTTATGTTGTACAGGGAAACAAATAGAAAAAGTTGTCCTGTTCATTTTTCTCTCTTTCTGTATACATGTGTGTGTGTGTGTGTATATATATATATATATATATATATATATATATATATATATATATATATATATATATATATATATATATATATATATATATATATATATATGTATGTGTGTGTGTGTGTGTATTATGTATATTTGTTATAAGGTCTCTTTGATAGTGGTCAACCCTTTTTCTTTGTTTTTTCAAAACACCCAAATTCTTTAATGTGTTAATAGTTCCAAAGCAAATAAGCAGCATATGTTGGTCTACTTTCATCCTACCCTGTCAATTTTTAGCTTGTTTTTTTTTTTCTTTTTCTTTCTAGCAATGATTAAGCCATTTTTGATTGAAAATAGACTTGCGAATTTTCATTTTCAACAGAGATATCTACTTTTATGTGCAAATCTGATCACCTGTAATCTTGATCATACTAGATATCCACATCTATGTCTTTTGAATGCACAACAAAAACCCAAGGAAATATGATCTTGCTATTATTGTATTTCTCTTGGTTCCTGCAGCTAACTAAACAAGAAAACACTGATACAGATTTCTTTGATGTAAAATATATTCTTGTGCACTAGAATGTTGGGTATGTGTACATAAATGTTTACTCTTGTTCATATGGACTATAATTAACATGTTTTACTTGCTTTCATATAAAAGTCATGCACTAGATTTTGAAATAATAATCAGTACAATTTTTTAAAAAAATTTTTATTAATATTTAAATCTAATATGGCGGTGCCTTGCACATCTCTTTGATTATTGTATTGTTATCATCCAGTTACTATTATTGGAAAATAAGGCAAATTTAGTGTTCCTAACTATTGAATAATGAGTTATCTAAAGTTTATACCAGAACAAATATATTTTCGTCTTTATATTCTAAATAATGATATTCAGTGGAATATAATTAAATGTTTGTCTTAATCATGGCAACCATGATGATTACATAGGCTCAAAGTGGACATATTTTTTTGTTTGTCCCCATTTAAAAAAATAAAAATGGTATCTCAGTATTCTTTGGTGAATTTGTATACATAATAATAGAATAAATGGTCTAACTTATCTGTTCTTAAACTTTAGCCAGTTATCTAATCCCAATATTCATTAATTTGTTCACATTTAAAAATGAGTTAGCCACTTATCAAATGCTATGGTCACTGTGACATAATTCCATAAATTTGTTTTTATGCATACATCACTATTGGACTGGGTTTTGCCTTAGATGATCCAGTAGGTACATTGGAAACAGGTAGGAAAAGATTTTTCTTCTTTTAAAAAAACTTTAACTTAGTTTTAAGGTTATTGAATCCTGACAAATAAAAATTGAACTGAATATACCACATGAAATGATTTCTTTGAAATCCATGGAATATTACTTAGAAAGCCTAAGAAAGAGTAGAATAAAAAAGAAAATTTATAAATGCTGTTCAAACTATTGTTCCTCAAATTTTCATTTCGAAATAGAACTTCCCAATCTTTTTTCTCAACCCGCTTTTCCATTTACTGAATAATAAGGTCAACTCAGAAAAAAAAATCAACATAAGTTCTTACATGTATTAAGACATGCTGAAAAATTAAGTTAAATTTTCATCAGAAATTCTGTAGTTTAAAATTATGAAAATTAAGTTTTCTTGTAATCATATTTGAAGGTTTTCTGGTTTTAAAACATCTTTTAAACTACATACAATGACTTTTACTAAGTGTCGTATGAAGTGTATTAGTCACATGACATTTTTATCATAGAAGTCAAGGCTTCTAACTGCTCAGTCACTGGTTTTCAATGTTTACTGTCGAGTTTTAAAATAGTATACCAATTGAAATAACTAATCAAAATGTTGTTTTTTTTTTTGCATTAGTTCTAAAAAACGATTTTTTTTTTTCGTACATTCATGTATAATGTTTCATGCTGTGTAATTAAAATGAAAAATATAATTGTTTCTATGATTAATTTACCAGTTACCTGAATACTTTATCATTTACATTTGTATAGCATTTAATAGTTCTGTTCAGGTTTAATGGCTGAATATGCACATAACAATGAAGAATGTCACAGAACAATTGTGTCTGGTTCCAAGTTAATATCTCCTACCATAGTGTATTCAGCGCCCAGACACCTTAGCTTTTATGGAGAGGAGGGGATGCTGGTCTGTTAATACTACTCAAGGGGGAAAAAACTATGGAGGTTGGGAATGCTAGTGAGGAAATAGAGAAAAACTCCTCCTACCATTAAAAAAAACTTTTACAAATGTGAATTCGGTCCATGCCTCTTCCCTCACCCCTATTCATGAATGTACATTACTTCTCCCTTTCCAAACCTTTAAACATTACTTCATTATGGCCTTTTTTTAAAAAAAAAAAAAACTATTTCAACAACTCATCGCCTCTCTTGTCCCTCAAAATTCTCTCTGTGACACTCAGGTGCCTCCAAACTTTCCCTTTAAAGGTGTGAGCTCAGAGCATCAAAAGAATGAAAGAAAAAACTAATCCATTATTTTTCATGATCTATTTGAAAACTATTTCAAGCATCAGCATTCTTAAATGTAATAAATACTTATCCCAGACAGATGGATTTTTCATAAAAAGAGCAGAAAATGAAGAAAATTCTGTTGACGGTGATGAGTTTATATTGCATGTGTCTTCCTTGAAGTGATATCAGAGAAATTCACTTATAACTCACTAATCAATAAGTTATTTTCAGGGTTGTTTTTACTCTATTCATAAAATTGAATAAAATATTTATAGTATACATCCAGTATGAAGTTTGTCTTTTTAAAAAAAATGACCTATTTTAGATTATTTTTTTCTTTTTCAGTACCTATTCACTTGATAATTAGGGATTATCTCAATTTGAATTACTGTGTTACTTCAGAATCCCTTGTGTCTTGACCATTTTTTATCCATTTTTGTTGGGGCATGGGTTGTAAATTCGACTGTTGTTGGTTTTTGAACCCACATCTCAGTCCACAAAAAGTCAGTTCCATTGTGTTGAGTGAATTTCCAGAATTGATTTTAAAGCAAAAAGAAATATCTGCACTTCACATGTCTTTATAAGTATGTTTGTTAGACCATTAAACATACTCTTCAGCCCTTTACATGTTGTTTTGCTGAACCTCAATTTTCATTAACCTATCATATTGAATTGGGGCATTCTTTCGCAATGTCAGCAATTTATGAAAACAGATATGGTAGTCCAGAAGTGTCTAAAAATATCTACATTTCAATACACCTTAATTTTTATTAGGATTGAATGAAATAGTAGAAATGAGATTGCACAACTTGTTATTTTTGTTGAATTAATTTTACAAAAAATATTGCATTTTTGAATTAAATTAAGTACTAGGGATGGGATCAAATCAAATATTAGAGACAGGAACAATGTTGGATTTATTTATCAATATATATTTACTTATGAATAAATTGAAATGAAAAATCTTTATACTTCTCAGTTTTCTTTTTCTTTGAAATAGAGAAATCCTTCAATTTCTTTTTTTTTCTTTTCAAATCCAAAAGTTCTACTGAAATTCCGAATTATTATTTATGGACAAATTTGACAACAATATTTTTTAACAAAACAAAAGCAAAGAGCAAATATACAAAAATCAGGAAGTATAAATGTTAATAACAGATTAAGAAGAAATAATGTTCGTAATCTTTTTATCAGCAAAAACATCAAAGAATAATGGTATATTTGAATTTGAAAAGTGATCAATAATTTGTTTATTGATATCACCGCAGTGTAAATTGATATAACAAATGGTGTAAGCCTGACTCTAATATTTCATTTAATCCTTATGAATCCGGACGGATAATGATTTGTGAAAGATAGTCTAATTTGGTATTAGTATTACTAATACTGATAATATGATATAGAAGATTTTCCATAAATTTGGTTGTGTGAAAAGTTGTTATTATGTCGACAAAAAATGGCGGTAATATTAGCATTTAGAAGATTTTGAGAAATTCTGGTGTTAAACACCTTGATTTTAAAAATCTTGCAAAAATCAACATTCTTTTTCAATTTTGATAAGATTGAATCTACTTATTTATAAATGGACAATATTTTATAAAGAATTTTCCATTCAAAATTTCAGAGAAGAAAAAAATTTTTTTAATTTCACTCAATATTTAAAAAAGATTCCTAACCCCCTTTTATTGATTTGATAATTTATTTCATTTATACATGGGTGCTTGCATTATCTTTTTTTAAAAATTTTTTTACACATTTTAATAAAGATATTATATTTACATTTCTTCATAAAAATATTCTGGAACTGCTCTTAACGGAATGCTCATTTTAGGATTTAAAAAACAGGAAAATTAGATAAAATATTTTTCTTCTTGGCCACTTTTTAGTTTGTTTTAATTAATTATATTTCAGGTTTTTGATCTGGGAAAAAAATTTTTTCACTCTATATTCAGAAAAATATTTCCTATCAATTATTTCAGTCAATTCAATATTCATGAAATGGATATTTTATTATTCTTTCTGCTTTTTGCTGAAATTTATTTGAAAATGATGTGTAAATGCTAAATAAGTAATTATAGCAATATGAAGAAAAATTTTTACCATTTTTTGTTGAGCTGATGAAACTATCTGTTTTTCTACAAATTATCTTTATCTAACAAATAATTTATTTTTGGTATATTTTTAACCGCAGAATTTCATTTTTCTAATTATTTGTCATCAAATATGGTGTAATAATCGATTAATTGCCATTCATGTAAATATTGACTAAATAATAGTTGAATCAATTTAATATTCATTTATTTTAGATAATTCATTAATGAATCAAGTTTAGATATTAAAGTTCTGTTGTTGACATCTACAGTAAGGTTAGATTAGCTATTTGGTCAAATCATCAGATGTCAAGTGTAATGCAGTTAGATTTTATTGTGAGAATTCAATGAAAACAATTTTGATCCACTTTTTACACTTGCTATGTCCTTTTACTTGCTTAGGCAGATAGAAACTCTACCAGATGTGAATGAACCCTTTTGATATGAGTCAAATCAAAAGAAGCTCCAGAACTTATGTCTGTATTTGAAGATTTTCAAAAGCAATCTACATTTCAGATAATCTGAACATTTTGACTGATATCAGTCAAATTTAAAATGTATGCAATAATAGGATCTTATTGGAACCTTGAGAATGAATGGAAAAGTCTGAGAAGGTTTAAAAAAGCGATTGTTTATGCTGGATAATTATAGAAAATACTTGCTATCAGAGATGATTATTGAACAACCATAGTTTCATAATCTAAATGTAAAAAAAGTTCCACGAAGAAAGAATATGGTCAGAACAAATTCTATTTATGACATAAACTTTCTACTGGAAAAAACATCTAAGAATAGTAATAGAAAAAAAAAAAAAAAGAAACATCTAGATTTTATCAATAAATTTGTCAAAATAAGTTGCAAAAAAAGCTTTCTTTCCAAAATCAAAAGAAAAAAACCATTTTCAGAGAGGCAGTATGGTATATATAGCCAGGATTGCTGGCGTATATAAACACATTAAAAAAAAAGATAAAAGCCATCTTCATCTTTGATGGCTACGGTCATTCAATATCGGTGAATAAACATTCAAGTTGTTTATTCATGTTCTGTTGATGTGCATAAAACGTCTTCTTTAACTACCAATCTATAAAGAAAATGAAACAATGGAACAAAGTTTGAAGGTTGGGCTAATGATATAAAAAAAATGAAAAATATTTTCTGTCTTTCTTGAATAGAGAAATGAAGTAAGTATTTATCAAAATATTTACTTATGCGTATGTTTGGCACAAGTGCAGCATGATAATGGAAAAAATAACATCGTCCTATTTTGAACTTCCACTAATTCTTTCACTACAAGTAATTAATGCAGAACCTGACAACAAGGGTACCATTGTTGACCCCATGGCATTGGTTACTGTGCCTCACCTGGGCCAGAGAATATCGTCTGTGGAAGACTGGCACTATGTCACCTGGTCAGACAAGTTGCGTTTTCAGTTCTTTCATGCAGACAAGTTTGTGTATGGAGGAGCAACTGTGGATCCAAGTTCTTGTGGAAGCTGGTGATAGCCCTGTAATTGTGTTCGCAAGGACCGATTGTGAAACTGGAGTTTGTCTTGACTGGTGTGACATACATAGATTTAGTTGCAGGCCATTCATGTCCCTTTATGCTTAATGTTTCTTGGTGTTGATGGTTTGTTTCAGCAAGGTTATGCAACCCCCATTCATTTGCAGGTGGCATGGAACTGGTTCCAGGAACACTCTGCTGACTTCCAAATACTCTATTGGCCTCCATGATAGCCAGATCTCTCTCCAAATTCCTTGCTGCGATAACAAGTGGCATTCTTAGAGTGTGTGTATTAATCCCTAAATTTCAAAACTTTTACTCTTGGAGTCTCAATTGTTTTGCTTTCCATTGCACTATGTAAATTGTCTTACTTACACTGAATTGAATAAAAACTAAAATCAAAAAAGTTTTAGTTAGTACAGGGTATCGAAAGGTATAATCTTATATTTACAAGTTTTCTATGTACCTCAAAAGATACGAAGACGGCACCTTTTTTGGTACAAGCTTACCATTGAATTACTATGAATTATTAGATCTTGTGCTGATTTTCTGTTTAAAGTAGCAAGTATGATATATTTACCTTTTATAATATGCCAAATTTGCAAATTTAAATCCATATTCACAAATTTTAGGTACATTGTATTTTCATTGCTCACCAAAAATTACCATTCATCCCCCCAGTGGCAACAGAATATGAAGGAATACAATTGTTTGCAGTTTTCCAGTTTTTGAGGTACATATACAGTGAACTCTCTTTATAACAAATTTTGGCTTCAATGAACACATGGATCATAATCTTTCGTCTTATTTACCGAACAAATTTTGATGAATGTGGTGAACACATGGACCATAATGGACTTGGCATTATGCTAGTTTAGTAGTCGAGTCTTTTGCGGCCTTTGTTATTATATACTGAACAATGTGAGGTAAGGTTGAAAATAGATTGAGGTGCAACTGAACTGCCGTTGGATTCACTGAGCTATTTTCATTATATGCGGCAAATTACTGAACTTACTTCTTATCCACTGAATGCTTTCCACCTCAAGGTGTATCCCTCCTTTTCTCACCAGGGCTTTGATTGGCTACAATTTTGACCATTTCACCAATGAAATGTCCTATTGGAAGGATAAAGTACTAATATGACCCAGTGTAAAAATTTTGAAGAATCCATAAAACCTTGAATTCAAGGTCCTTTGAGAGCAAAGCCTATTATTGCACATCACTTCAGAGTTAATGAGGCCAAGTCAATTCTAATTTATCAAATCAACAAATTTATTAATTGAAAGATTTTGTTCGAAATTAGGTAGCCATCATGGTGTTTTCCCTCTTATGGGGGCAGCCCCCCCCCCCCGCCATCCCTTCAGTACACTGCTGGCTACAACCACCAAACATGACCCATAGACAGCCCTGGAATGTGCCTGAATAGATATACCCATGCAACAACTCCAGCACCTCATAGACTCCATGCCACGTCGCATAGCCGCTGTTATCCAGAGAAGAGCTACATCTTATTAGGTAGCTGTTTCTAATTTTTGGCACATATGTTTATTTACCTTATACTCTCATAGATTGATGTTTAGAAACTCTAATAATTGATTTTGTGTAATTGTTCTTTAGAAATAAGATACATACATAAAATGTTTAAGTTGTCTCAAATAATGTAACAGATTCCTCATATTTATTTTCATTTTACTTATTTGAAATATATGTTGGTCAAAAGTGTTATTTGTTAGACTGACTTTTCTGGCTATCGTTTACTTTTGTCTTTGGTTATCTTGCAGGTCACAACTGTTTGAATCTGATAACCAACAATTAAATCTTTATAAATTTCCTTCTGGTTTGTCTAAGCAAGAAGAGACAATTGAGCAGAACTAGAATTACAGAATCTATCTGCAAGGAGGAAAATTTATTCCTTCCAATCAAGAATTTTTACCAAGCCGGTAAGACAAGATCCAATGATATATTGTTTCTTGCATTTTAATGGTCTGATATTTCTTATTCATGGTTTGATGTTTCTTGCTACTTTATCGCATTGTTTTTGATTTCATAATCCTTATTTATAATATGATTTCAAATGTTTATCAATACTATGTTTCCTAGCATATCTTATATCTTGTAATTGTCATGTTTCAATATGTAGTAATGTAATTTTTCAATAATTCTTTTACATAGAAATCATGTTTTGCATATAAAATCTTTTGTGCAATCATATTCATTTTCGTAGTTTTAAACAATTGATAATGGGAGATTTTTCTTTAATCATCTATGGTAATATACTTAGTCTTATTTTACTTCAGAAATGACCAAAATTTGATTTAACTCTTATCGTTTGCCTCCATGACATTTGGAAATGTCGTGGAGGCAAGCTATGATTATTTTTAGAAAAGAAATTACTGAACTTGCTCTCTACTTTGTTTCAAATGGTAAGTAGGAGATATTTTCTATCAGCAAAATGTTGCCTTCAAGCTAGCACATCTTTTTGTTTAACTTGCATCAAATATGTGAATATTTTAGTCCTGAAAATATGGATATAAATGTAATGGTCATTCTAAGTATGAATTATATGAACGCAGTTTTCACTACAAAATCCACGTCTGAGAAATTTTAAAATCTGGTAAAAATCAGCATATTATCCGATTTTGATGAAATTCTTGATACTTATTTATTAAAGGATGAATCAAGAAAAAAAACATTTTTTCATTCCAAATATTGGAGACGAAGTATTCTTTATCATATGATTCATACCCCACTTTTCATTTTTTTGATGATTTATTTTATTTATATGTTAATGTTTTCATTGACTTGTACACATCTAACAGATGAATCCCATGAGATATTAATAGTTTACCTTATTTAAGAAAAACACTCAGGAACTGCTTGAACTGAGTGTAATCGATAAAAATGATGAAAAATCTTCTTTTTTTCAAATCTTGAGTAAAAAAATTTCTCTAAAAAAGGTAAACAATTAATATCTCAAAGGACTTATCTGTTTGATGAGTAAAAATCAATAAAAATAGCAGTGTATAGATAAAATGAATTATCAAAATGGTAAGAATCATAAAAAAACAAACTATTTTTATCTGATATTTAGAATTGATTTTTTTTTTTTAAGCAAAAATTTTATTAAAATCAAGTAATATACTAATTTTTGCCAAATTTAAAAATTTTCCCGGTGTAGATTTTGCAATGAAATTGTGTCCATATTGTTCATTCCTATTGTTATTTCCTTTCATTCAGCCTGCTGTTTGACACAGAAGCATTTTGATTTTTTTCTCTCATCTTTCACTCATCTTAACAACCAACTAAGTAAATCCTAATAACAGAAACAAATACCTAATATTTCTAAAAATTAATAAATGAAGCCTCTGAGAATGTAGACTTTTCAATTCAAAAATCAAGTGATGTATCAATCTCTTGTGCCTTTTGAATACATGTGCATGTGACCTGCATTATTTTCCATAAATTTCAGTTTGTATACAAAATGTTTAGTTGACATTTTGTTCAATTTTAATTTTGAAACTTTCAAGAATCGTTTATGCTTGCCCACTGGTCAATGTATACCATGTGGTTCATGCATACGTGCTCCTGATTCTATTTATACGTCTAGTCTCATTATTCAATAGCAACATTGTGTATGGAGGTTGCTTATTCAAGATATCAATGCTCAAGCCTTCTTTCTGGGAGTTTAATATTCAAGCCAAGTTTTAAGAAAAAGCAATTTCAGAAAGATAAAATTATTTTTGGCAGGAAAGTGGAAGAGAAAAAGAGAACTAGTAGGATTTGAACTATGAAACTAACAGACGGATTCTTTCTTTCCTAAGAATAGTCCACATTTTTTTATCATGAAAGTAACATTTTGGCCAATCCATTTTATGGTCTCCTTCACGTGTATAGGTAGTACAACTGAAGGAGGCAGTAGAATTGAACATTGTAGAAAGAGCAAAAATAACAGAAAGAATTTCTACTGTCCGAAAAACTCTTTTGATGTTAATGACTCTTCTCAAAATTATCAGCAATACCATAAAAGTAATTTGTAAACTGCACTATGTCCTGGAAAGACCTCAGTTTAAAAACAGGCTACAGAAAATGAGAAACCTTATTTGAATGGCAACAGGTGGTGCTCGAGCTGTTCATTAAGTACCCCTTACTGATAAAGTAAATATCACCCACTCTACAGAGCTCTCCATTTTTAATACTGACAAGATCAAAAATTCTTGCAAAAGTTGACCTTACAACTTAGTAAGTGCTGTTAGTTGTTATTATCTTCAAGATCAACCAGTCTAGCAAGATTTTTGAAAAATTTCTTTATAAATCTTATTTATATTTTTAGCCAGAAACGTTCATGTGTATTTACTAAGCTGTGTCAAGGTTTTTGGTGCTGTGAACTGGATCATTGTATTTACCCAAACAGTACAAAGTTGTTTATAAAGAAGATACTGCAGTCCTAGGTATAAATACAACAAATACCATATTTACGTCTTTAATTCAACAAACATCTATTCTTACTAATTTTATGTTGACCGCTTCAGTTATTACTAACAGTATATTACAACACATAATAATATAATTATAACTACTACTACAATGATTATTGGAGTGAGTTTCGTAGCTCACCTGGTAAAAGACAATTTATTTTTAGAAAATCAGATTTAATTTATAAGTATTAAATTTATCAGTATTCTTTCAAATTTCAGTTTTGAACAATCACATACACTATTTGCCTGATTGTATCTTGTGGAAAGATGGTTAACTTTTTTTTTGTTAATATTTTTGAAATAACTCTCAAAAATTTTAGAATGAGTTCTAATCTAAAGATTCTCTTTTTGCTGACTTTCAGTTTATAATCTTTTTATATATATATATTTATATAAAACAATTGCCTCTGTTTCTTTGTCTGTCTGTCGTCCCCCTTAAACCATGGTCAAACAAAGGCTGTAGACTAACTTTTTTCACCATCATCCTGTCCAAAAAACAATTTGGTACAATATTAGTCCATAAGTACCCAAATATCACCCATCCAAAAGATTAATCTTTTTCCCCGTTCACTAGTAGTGGTTTATTTAATTATGCAATCCTTAGTTTGATTAAAGTTTTTTTTCAATTTTGTTATAGTTATATTTTTAGATCAAAGAATATATCTGAGGAATACTGAAAAATATCTTAAATGATGTTAAAAATCTGGAAGATAGTTTTGAAAATCTTTTCAAAATTTGCAGGGAGGTGCAATCAGACCTAGCACCACCACTGATATAATTATTCATTTCCTCAACATTTTAATAGTGTTTTCTCATTATACTACAAACAATTAAAAAGTAATTTATGCCCTTCTTCCAAACTGTGAGTTTGTTGTTTTTCAACCTAATATTTAATTTAACTTAAAACATGGATGCCACATTTAAAGTTGGTAAATCAAATAAGTATGGCCCCTGCTTAAGACTATCTGAACAAAATATTGCAGAACAGTGAAAGTATACGATTGAAGTTTTTTTCTGTGCGTGTATTTAAAGATAAAAAATAAATTAAAATCATATGGGAAATGATAGGTCAGTTAGTCTATTTATCATATTTTATATCCAATTATACACACTGTATATGTATCTATCTGTATACGTTAACTCTTTATATGCCTCCACCTCGGCTCAGTTTCTAATTTTCTAAAAAAAAAATTCCTTTTGTCTTAGAGGTATCTCAAAGAAGATTTGTTCCCCCCAAACACATTTTTTTTACCTTCCCTAGGATGATGGGACGCCATCAATTTCGAGGCTTGAGCCCAACATCAATGCAGCTCAATTAGATTTGGTGTGCATGCTTTGTGGACCTACGGCAAGGATTTGAACTATTCGGTTTTTCAAAAACTTTTTTTCAAGGGTTTTAGAGGGGGGGGGGGATTCTGTTTGTGTATAACTATAAATCCAAAATTGAACCCTACTTCCTATTCAATGTACATAATACATTCTATTATTCATTATAAAACAACTGGCTGTGGCTATTACTTATCATAAAACAACTGACTGAGCCCCTCATCTTAAACATTGGTTCAGATTGACCAGATTTAGCACAAATTTGTAATGTATATTCATTGGACCTTGAAGAATGTTTGAAAGTAAAAAGTTTCCAAGGGTTTTTGAGGGTGGTTCTATTTACAATGTAAATATAATGCTAAACTGAACCCTTTCTGTCCAATATACATATATACATTTTATTATTCTACAGTGTGGGCCATATTATTATGCATAAGGGTTATAATATGGTAAATTTAGTTTCAAGGAAGATAGAAAAAAAATAAATTAATGCAAATATTGGCAACACTGACCTGTGTCAACATAGGAAAAGAGAAGACCCTTTGTGCATTAGTAAACAAATGGAAGCCATTTTTGTCATAGCCTTGCATTTTAAGAGTGCCAAATTATTAGGTAACCACTGCAATATTAATAAGTTATGGGTCATAAAAGCAATTTATTGCATTCTGAGTAAAATTCTATCATCACATAGCATGAAAAAAGCCCTTAGAATAGCAAAAATGCCTAACAGGGACCATCGAACGGTGAAGAAATACTTTGAAGACCCTGGTTTATCGCCTAGAAGATCAGATAAGGTTAAGTTTGGGGTAATAACATAGCAGGAAGTGTTTCCAATCAAGCGAATTGTCAAAATAAAAAAACTAGCCCTGAGCAGAGAAACTATTGAAGAGGTTGATTGAGCTAATGTGTCCAAGTTATCTCGATGCTGGATTCTCAGTGCTGTTGCGAAATGTGTCAAGCCTGATATTTTTGACCACTTCTCAAGCCCAGGCACAAGATGAAACATTTGGAATGGATAAGGAACTATTTGAAAACTGACTGTAATGTTGTTCTTTTTATTGACAAATGTTGAATTCCTCTTGATGGGCAGGATGGATGGAGTTAGGGCTAGGTTGCAAAGGAAGAGCAGTGCTGTGCATGATTATGATGTGAGCAAGACAATGGAGGTGTTATCTTTTGAGCTGGAATTGTTGGAGACTAGTTGGTTGGACCTTGGCATGTACCAGATGGAGTGAAGAATTACTTCCTAAGCATATAATGAAATTTTGAAAGACAATTTTCAGCCTTAGTTTAAGAACAAGCCTCTTTGCACAGGACGCAAATCAACAGTCGACTACTTAACAAAAATAGGTTTCGTAAATAGTAGATTAATGTACTGGCCATCATTTTCTCCAGATCTCATCCTAGATGAAAATCTCAAGAAGATAGATGTCAGTTTGCTTCCATGGGAGACTTATGGCTAGTGGCGTTCCTAGGGTTGATGTGACTTGGGGCTATAATTCAGAGTGTTTCCCTCAGTGATTCCGACTCCGAAAAATTATGCACTAATTCGAACTAAAAAAATGTCACCAAAAAAAAAAAGCTATAACGTGTTCTAAAACACTCTTAGCTCTTGATAATGGAAAATGGCTAGAAAATAGCTTAACATTGGCCAAAATTGCTGGAAAATAGTGCTAAAATATGTGTGTAAATAATTTAAATTCTTTCACTGTAGCAGAATTAAGGGAAAAACATATTTACATAATAATTTAGTATGCACTGTAATATCTATTTACATGAAACAACTTACTTTGTTTGCCTCTTTGTCCTCCTCTATAAAATGTAGTTAAACTCTGGCCCAGCTCAACCAAATTAGGAATGTATACTTAACAGTCTTTGGGGAAAAACTTGGACTATTTGGTTTATCAAAAAAACATTATTAAGGGTTTTAGAGGAGAGTTCTATTTACATGAAAAACTGAACATTTACTTTCTGTTCAATATAGATACAGTAGTCCCTCCAATTTCACAGACTTGAAATTTGCGGATTTGATTTTTTGCGATTAGTTTGTTCTTCAATTAATAAAGGGAAGCTTTTATGAAGGAGTTTTTATTCCCGAGTTTTTCCTTGAAAGGAAATCCAAATGTGCCTTTAGAATTGATCGAATTGAAACAGACACATTTCCTCTTGACACCAGAGGACACTAGTTTGTGCATCAGCAGTTTTACAAGCATAAACAAATAGAATTAGTTTTTATGAAATATATTTTGATGAAATAAAATGCCCAGTTTTCACCTATTTTACTTCATCATAAAAACTTGAATAAAAAGTTTACTTAGTTCTGAAGAAACCCCATATAAGATTTCAAAAATGGTTGTTGACGTGAAATATGTTACAACTTTGCATTTTATTTTATAATAAATCTTTGTAAAAGCAAATTGTATTTCAGAACTCTATTAACTTTGAATAAACAAATAATGAATAAAAAATGATTCTGTATAGAAATTAGTTTGTTTCATCAGTTAGTTATTGTGTCTGATCGTGTGCAGTTTTGTAACTGCAAAGCAAAATCTGCGCCCCAACCATGCACCCACCCACAAAATTCGAGGGTCTTCTCTATATACATTCTATTATTCAATATGAAATCAACTAACTCTGTTCATCACTGTAGTCCGTACCCTGCGAATATTAGCACAGGCCAAATAAATTTGGTATGCGTACTCAATGGACCTAGGGGAAGGTTTTAAAGTTGAAAGGTTTCAGAAATTTTACTTTCTAAGGTTTTAGAGAGATGGTTCTATTGTAACTGTAATTATAATGATAAACTGAACCATAACTCTCCGTTCAATATATATATATATATATATATATATATATATATATATATATATATATATATATATATATATATATATATATATATATGTATAAATAAAAGCTGAAACTATGTTCATCTAGTTGAAAATGAAGTACGTCCTGATTGCTCGATGAATTTTCATCATCCTGAAGTAAAATTGTTTTGAAAATAATTCTATCTGTTTTTGCATTTCTCTCTCAAAGTATTGGCAGAGGGAGACGTTTTCATAACAAAGCATCATCCGTGCCGTATGCATACGTACACAAGTGTATGTGTACACATCCACATTTTTCTCTGCCGTTGTGTGAAAATCCATACGTGTGTAGAAGTAAGAGCGTCTAGATATATCACTTTTCCCCTTGTGTGTAGTGATGATGATGATGATGATGTCAACTTTGAAAGGAGGAGGGAAGAGGAAGAGGCAGAGAAAAATCTGAACATCAGTCTAGTTGAAGAAAAGTGCTACAGAACCGGTAGGTTGGGGGCAAGGAGTGAAGAGTCAGGAATGGGTTGGGGGTTAGGGGCAAAGTGACTAGAGCAGAGGTTAGGAAAAGAAGAAAAAAAGAGAACTAGGTCACATGTTCTCCACCCCTTATCACCCAGTCACTATCCTTGTGGCCAATGTGGAGGTAACAGAGAATGGATGGAAAATATGCATTTTTCATTCATTCTTATGTTCACTTTATTTTGACCTCTATTTCTCTTATAAATTGTAATATGCCATTTCCTTGCACACAAATACATACATAACATAGACGTTGTTACTTGTTCAGTAACTTATGCTGTCTCTATATCTCTATATCATACTAGTTGAATAGTTCAATTAAAACAAAATAAAAAATCCTCTTCAAGCAAATTCCTTTGAAATATGTCTACATTTTCCCTAAATGATTTGCTGGTCATTTTTTGAAAATGATCTTCTTTGGATAAGCCTTTTAAAAACTTTTGACAACAATTTATTAGTTTTTACAATAAAGAAAAGACATCTTTCGATGAAAATTATCTTGAAAGCAAAAAAGTCAGCTCAGCCAAGTGTGAATAAAATCATTTTGGAGGTGAATGAAACATGAAAGCTGAATGACTTGATTGAGATGATCAAATTTTTCTAATTTTTCTCTACTTGGAAATGGCATTTCCACTAAAGCAGTTAACAATCTTGTGGTTTATTTTAATGGCAGTGTTGCCAAAAAAATTTTTCCCTCTGCATATGGTTTCCTAATTTCAAAGATGCTGGATATTTCCAAAATTTACCATTAGGAAAACTTTAGGCTGAGTACTCATAATTTGAAATAATTGTGTATAAGATTATACAAGAGCGAGAATAAGATGTAAATGATCGGAAACATGAGAAAATTCAGATGTGGATGAATAAAGAATAAAATTTTAAGATAATAACTTGAGAATGAATGACACTGAAATATTTCAAGAAGCGCTGAAATAGTCATGTTACTCATCATTTCTCTCATGATGAGTATCTTTTTTTTTCTTTTTTTTTTTTTACACTTTTTGGTAATTATTTTAGAATAGTTTTCTCTGTATTTTCTTTTATTTGCTCTATATTCTACCTAAACTAAACAAAATACACCCATGTAGGAATATGAAATCAGATTTAAGAGAATTACCAACTATTTTACTTCTGTTAACAGGTATTAGACCCGAAGAAGTCAATTACCCATATTATTCATTTCTCAGATGAGGGGGGGGGGGGTAGTTATCAATACTCAGATCATGTAGTAAATTCTAACTCAGGTTGAGCCTTCATTTCTGAGATTCTGTACTAGTGTGGCTCTCCACTTATGGGTTGTCAATGTGGCTGCCTTCCACCAACTGGTAGCCAGTCAAGCGATTGACCAGCCGGATGGGAATTGTCCATCCTCAGTACATGCTTAAGGAAAATATATATATATATATATATATATATATATATATATATATATATATATATATATATATATATGTATATATGATGTACTAGGAAAGACAGTTGTAGGAACCAAATTTCGCTCAAACTATATTATTTACTGTAGTGAGTGAAGCAACGGTGATGAATTCGAAAATAGAGAAATGAGCCCCGGCTGGGATTTGAACCCACACCCTTTTTTTTCCGTGGGAAAACCTTCACATTGTTGGATATTATTATCCATTTTTTATGATACCGTCAACATAGAAACAATGATATATACATAGAAAAATGTGAATACCAGTAGTTTTGAGATTAATAGAAAACATAAGCAGAACCATCCAGTGATCAAAGAAGAGAAGGATTGAGTCGAAGTTGTTATTTGACCTCTGCCTACCATCAGGGTCCTTGTGGCTCAATTGGTTAGCACAGACCTAGGCTACATAGGTGCTCCCATGGGAAGATAGGTGTGGATTCAAATCCTACACGGGGCTCATTTCTTCATTTTTCGATTCATCGTATTGTTTTGTTCATTACCGTATACAATTCGTTTCAAGCATAATTTAGTTCCTAGAACTGTCTTTCTAATACTAATATCCAAATTATCCGTAATATCCAAACTTGTCAAAAATGGCCTAAAATGCACTTAGCTTAATTGGGAAATTGGAATTAGGTTTCTATTTGGAATTAGTCATTAAACAACTGGTGAGAATGCTAGTTTACACCCTGAATAGATCATACCAGGTGAGGGGAAAAAAATACTCAGCGTTTGTGCTCACATGGTATGATATTGCACGACATTATTTACATGAAAAACAAGCTTTCCAATAAAGTTGCATTTGAAATAAATACTTGGACAAAGCTGAAAGGCGGAACATGTTGGTAAATTTGATTTAAATACTACCATTTTCCTTATATTGATAATATTGTTGGAAATTGTATCCTCATACTCATACATATATATATATATATATATATATATATATATATATATACTAGTAAATCTCTGCTCACAGAATTTCTATGTGATTATTTTTTTTTTTAAGTAACTACTAAATTTATTTCAATAGAAGATACCATTATTTCACTTGGTGGGTTGGAAATTTTTTATGTGCAAAATTAGCAAGAGTCCATTATTATAGACAAACAAGAAAATCACCCTTTTCATTACCTATATATATATATATATATATATATATATATATATATTATACACGCATATATGGAATGCAATGTATAGTGTACTCTATGCTGAGTAATGGGTTGAATGATGCCAGTGTTGAATTGTGAAAACACTATCTTTATCAACCCTATTTTTGTATTACCCATTGGGGCCTGCGGTTCACATGCTGCTCATGTCTATCCAGGATTCACATATTCCCAGTGTACCCTTGTTACTATTGTCCAAAAAAACCTGGAGCAGTTGCCACCTCAGAGATTGAATACCCTATCTTTCTGGCCTTTAGAATCATTCCATGGTCGAATGGTGTCAAATCCTGTCTGCGTCCTATGGCTGTGACAATTACTCTGTCGCTGCTACACTATCTCCCCACTTATTATGTCACTGATACGTCAGCGGCTGTGTCCATTTCTACAAGTAGAAAAGTGCAAAACCATCCAGTGTACTGCTATCTTTAATTTTTGAGAACTTCAGTTTTCATATATATATATATATATATATATATAAATGATATTGTCATCCACAGACAGCTGTTTCGTCGTATCATTATTTTTCAGTATGGCTACAGACTTAATATCCAGCCAGTGCTACCAGGCAGGATGGAAACCTTTGCTCCTGAGTCCAGTGTTCTACCCCTACCCTGTGCAGAACTGGGTGGTTCATAGGAATGAATTTAACAATATCTATTTTACGCATTATTCGTCAACTACTGGAGTGCTCAATTCAAGAGTTAGAAAAGCGTTGCATATTTGTGTTTGCACTCATGTATACAAGTAATTTTAATCCCAACAACTTTCAACATTTCATCTTACTAAATATGTCTTATTGTACTTGGCTTGTCACATAAATTCTGTTTGTAGTCATCTGTACTGCATGGTATGATTATAAATTACAAAAACACTGTTTAGGTCACTTTTCTTGTGTAGTTATTGAAATTTAATTCACTCATTGATATTCATGCCATTTATATTCAACAGTTTTTTCTATTGATTGGTTAAAAATTTGAATGTGTTATAATGATCCTAACCAGTTTAAGCCTCTATGTAACAAATTATGGAGTTATACCCATTTGTGTCTGTAAATTTGCTCAGTCAAAACAATAATTAGACTATATAAGCGTGATACATGTTTTGTGTATTGAGTGAATTAAACAATAGTCATAAGTTTGTTGGATTACACAGACATACTTAAAGTAAACAGCCAGTTATATTCATAAAAAGTAAGAATGCATAAGCATATACAAATTAATTATTAGATACTCATACAAACACTTATTTTCAGTCAAGTTAACCTTCTGCTCGTGCTTCATGGAAAATTGTAAAAAGACACCCTAAATACAGACACACTACGATTCTCCTTTTATATCAAACAGTATACATTTTTCTTGTTTTTATTAGTATTTTACTAGCATGTTACCTATCAAAAATGACAGGATTATTTGCATGGTATGGATTATTTATTTTTCCCCTCGGATCAGAGTACCTGTGCACTTTGTCTAGAAACAAGTATTGCTCCCTGGTCCTCTGTGTAGGATCAAAGTGTAGTATCTGTGAGTTTATTGAAAAGTGATACACATAAATATTGGGACAAACATTGTTTTATCTGTATGGATTATTATTTTTTTTTAATCAATTTCCACTTTTAAAGATGCTTTTTTGAATATGCACATGCTCACACATCCAGAAATACCTGCATTATACACCTGTCTGTCATGACCCATGTAAGCAGAATAGTGGCGGCTTCTAATCAATTTATTGGACTCAAAAGTAATCAAGTGAATTTCCGCTGATGAATGGAGATATTTTCTTTGTTTTTACCCCAAAAATAAATAGAGTGGCGAAGTGCTGATATCATCAGCCAATTCCCATTTCTACATATAAATTTTTCAATTTGCATTGCAAAAATGTTGCTTTGTCATTTTTTTTAGGTTATTTTGACTGCAATTTTGAGCAGTTTGTCAGTATAGGACGGCCTGTTTATACAAAATAAGAAATGTTGATAGTTTCAGCCATTTTATCTATATTTCACCTATTTGTTCACACACGATCACACAGTTAAAAGACTTGAGCTTGCATAAAGTAACCTATATTTGAGTTGTTTAGATAACTGAGCTATCATCTTTTGGGTAGATCTTTTTTTTTCTAGATTTGTAAATACACAAAGTAGGATATCAACCAAAAAGCCATGATAGATTTTTGTTCAGATGGATGTCATAGAAATGTATGAACAAATGAAACTAGTGCACAGTAAATGTAATAAGTATTTGATACATTTAAAAAAAAGTTCAATTTAATATCCTTATATGGCTTTGAATTTGACAGAATTCAAACCAAAGGTTAAAAGATACAAAAATCATAATAATATATTTGAACATTGAAAAATTATGTATAAACCAATATTCAACGAATGAAAAGATGGTCATGTACTCATGAAAAAGTAGCTGTAACAGAAGAAATATTCTGATGTACAAAACAGAACAAATGATGTCATCACTTAATTTGACAAGGCTTCTGGATGCATTACTTGAGTGTTTCTCCCATTGGTTGCCTGGAGCCAACCCTTGAACAACCAATATAGAGCTGTCCATAGGAAAAGTATGGAAAACTAGGGTAAAGGCTAGTGAACTTGAGAGATTGTCCTTATGCCTCGTTAGAATTTCCAGAAATGTACTCAGCTGACCTCTACCATCAACCCTGTATAACTTTTGCCATGTAAAGATGTAGCTTTATGCAAAAATTCTGTACTCCAAGTGCAATACCATGACCAGAAATGACATATAGTAACCTTGAATGACCCCAATGTCAAAATGATATTTCTAAATATTTTGTCCGCGAAAGAATCTACATCTATGATGAATTTCTATTTCATAGGTGCAAAATTGTAGCTAACAACTTTGGAGATTGGCTAGAATGACTAAAAATGGCTTCAGATGACCTTAAATGAGGTCAATATCACATTGCCTTTGACATTTGCTGTGAAAAGATATATCATTATGCTAAATTTCAGTAATATAGACGTAGAATTATTGCCAAAAACTTGGAAAATTGAGTAGAAATGACCAGAATAGACTGCTGGTGACCTTACATGATCTCGCTTGGCCTGTCACCTTGGATGTGAGAAGATGTACCCATATGCTCATTTCCAGCATCCTTGGTGCAAAATTGTGGCCTGCAACTCTGAAAATTGGCTAGAAATGATCTGGTAACCTCAAATTACCTCCAAGGTCAACTTCCAATAGACTATGTTTCAAGTTGACCTCTCCTCAGTCTAAATGCGAAATACCTAGTAAGTCTTGTTGAGAAGAGGCGTGAGGTATTGTTATAGATTTTTCTGACAACTGGTTCAAACAAAAAATAGATAGATTTTTCTCAACTTTATTAACAATGCAAAAAATACAGGGAGTTTCAATTCACACAAGAAAAAAATCAAACGAATCTGTATTCACCAAAAATAAACATACATAACCAACACCTTATGTAACACACGTAAAACAGAAAAAAAAGAGATAATTACCACAATAACTTAATCTTTTATTGACAATGTTGAAGAGGTATAAGATAAATCGAGGCGATATGTCATATGGGTCAAGGCAATGCTATTTTGAAGCCAATTTAGATAATGAAACTAGCTTTTCTAATGAGATACCTGTGCTTGCGTTTTGGTACACAGATACTTAATTCAGGGTTGAACTGTAGATAAACACACACAGAGTTTATTTTGAACTCAAATGAGCCGATTTCTGTCTTACCTCTGGATACTTGTTGAATAAGAAAATGTAAGAAGTTGAAAACCATGGCAGTATATATCTATTGCTTACCTATGAATGGTATGATACTCTTCCTTTCACGGAAATTCTGAACTTGTCCAGGAATTGATCAGTAAATCTCAACTAGAACTCACAAAGTTCTTCCTTTTCCCCTAGAGATAAGCTCTTAGGATGAGCAGAAGATTTAGAGTATGTATGTGGATCCCTTACTCAATCATACACTTGAATAAGACTTTGCTGGAATCCTTCTTCACCCTTAAGCCCCCTGCAGTAGTTGAAACATTTCCTTTGTAACTTCATTTTTCCAAAGATTCAATCTTTTAAATCCAAGAATTTTGTCACTTGATGTCAGTACATTTTCTCTTGGGCCTTGAAATAACTTGTTCAGCTGATTCATATGATGGAAAATGTTCGCTAAGTAGGCCAGCCACTGCAACCATTTTTAATCTTCAATGCACTTGACAAATTCTGGCTTATTGTTTTCTTGAAAGTATTCCTGCAATTCAATTTTCAGCTCAAACACTTTATTAAAAACTCTTCCTCTACTGAGCCACCAAATTTCTGTATGTAGCAAGAGATTCATGTACTCCTTGCCTTGGTTTTCACTCAGCTTTTTGAACATTCTGAAGTGAAATGATATTTTTTGTGATAAAATTGACCATTTTTATGGCATCATCAAAAGCATTTTTCCATCCATCTCCAAGAGATTTTGAAATCAGCACATCTCTGAAGAAAGCAATGTGTTGAAAAAATATCGTCATTTTCTTGTTTTATCAGAGAAACAAAACATTGATAGGGCACCCTCAGAACAGATGCTAATACAGTTCTCCCTGAAGAGACCCCCTGTTTCCAAATATTAACCCTTTTAGTGCTATGCCCTTCTTGACTAGCAAAAAACACTATAGGTTAATTGTCAAAAAACAATAGAAAAACAGTATGACTCAAATAAATATCACTCAGAAATGCTATGAATCATAGATTTTTGTAAAATTTGCAAATGGAGCAGAGCAACACTGCAATTAACAGAACCTCTTAAAATTCAACTAATTATGATAATTAGCTCATTTGCATATTAATGAACATCTAGATGAATGGTTCTGACTTTTTTGGGGGGCTACCATCCACCATAATCACTCAAACTAAACTATCAAAACTGCCTAATTTCTGGTAGATAATTATGCAAAAAATAACTACTATAATTCCTAATGTATGTTTTTTCAAAATGCATTCAAATACACATACAATCACCTCATAACATAACATACTAACTTGGAGCAAGGCATGTGTATGACCTTCTTATATGTTAAAACATAATTCTGTTCATTCATTCAACTGATCAGAGGTTTCGAAATTAGGGTCTGACAAATAATCCACAGGGGCCCGCAGCAGTGAACGCTGTAAACCTGACATTGCAAGTCTTGTGACAGAAAAATGATATCATCCATCGAACAGCTATCAAAAAATAATTATTGCACTGAGACCTGTACTATATATTTAAATTCAAGTAAATATGATTGATTTACAATAAGTATGATTATCAAAGGTCAAAATTGTTCATCGTTGCAGTTTCTTGATTACTGTCTAAAAACTAAATGCTAAAAATAGGGGTCTTTCAGAATATTTCCTTTATAGAAGGGGTCTTTGAGTTTTCAAAGTCTTGAAACCATTGAAATGCTTTGACTTCTCCCTTCCCTACCCATTGCTCATAATCAGATACACCACTGACAATGACGTTTCCTCAATAATAGTATTTCGATCCCCTCAATCATTCATAACTAGTACATTTGAGCATGAATGATATTTACCATTTAGCAAGGCTCAAGTTGAAATTCACATTTTCTGACTTGTGGCTAACATTTCAGGGATGCCGATTGAATCAAGGAGAAGGCCGTGCAATACATGCTGATCATGCATTTTTCATTTAAAATTGAAGTTTAAACATGATGAATTACCGTAATCAATAAATCAGAATATGAAAAATCCAATTCTACTATCCTTGCTCCCATGATCATCAATTGTATAATTTTTGCTATGTTGTTGAGACCAATTTATCGGCATTGTAGTGCTTGAATATATCCAAATATATGCTTCTGCAGTTATCTGCGACAGAAAAAGTTTTCTGGAAAATCATCCTCATTGACAGATCTTACAAAAAGTACAGCATCACATATATTGATAGACTCCTCAACCTTTAGAGAAAAACTTCTATTTTTCAGTTTATCATTCAAAACTCTTGAATCTCATCAATATGTTGACATATTGTATTGTTCGAAAAGTGGAACTTGTCCGAGCATTTTACCCGCTATGATTGTACATGCCAGCATTATTAATCTCTTACTAACTGTGTGTCTTTTCCTTTTCTGTGCAATAATTTCTGCAACCAAATAACTTGCTTCTTGAGCTTTTCATCAACTCTGACTTAAATTACAAAAGCTGTACTCAGTTCATTTTGAGTTTCCTCTGAAAATGATAAGTACTCCTATTTTTCATAGGACTGTGATTTGACATGAAGTGCTTTTTCAGTTTTGCTTAAGCCTTTGCTGCCTTTGAAAGTTGTTTGCCAAAGACAATCCACAATGGAATAAAATAATTTGAATCATCAGTCCATGATAAGTACCTTTCATTATACAAATGGACCTTCTTTGTGACCATTATTGCATCTCTGCAGAAAATTTTGCGATCTTTCATCACTATTCACATCAGAATCTTCTGGATGTTCCCTTACTTCTTCCACAGCATATTTTCCACCCTTCCACAAAATCTAAATGAAAGTAATTGATAATTTTCTAAATATCATATGTATAGCAGTGCAATATTAGTGACTTGTGATATAGGTTGGTAATTGTGCATGAATCAGCTCGGAAATAAAGTAAGTTCTTTCACAGTCTATTGTCCAACCTTCCACTAAATTTGATTAAAATTCCTTTAGAACTGTAGTAGATATCGTGGAAATTCATTTGCATCCTATGATCAAAATTTTGTCTCTCTTACTTGACAGTACCCAAAACTGTTGCTGCAATAAACTCAATATTTGCAAGAAGCCTAATAAATTATTTTGATATTGCTGTTGTGAAGATATCTAATATGTTGTTAGTAGTAGCCATGAAGGTCTATATTTAACAATAAATTTTTATATATCAAATTATCATGAATAAAAGACCCCTTCACCTGGGAATTTTGCCCTTGATCCTATTCGTCTGCTAATAGTTAAACACTTATGAGCTGAAATTTGATTTTCTCTGTCTCTCATTCAATGATTTCTGAAAATGCCATGTATGGTTAAGATTTCTTGGAAAAATCATCACTTGTGTTTGCCACTATTTTTTCTTATGTTATTTCTATCAATCGTTTTTATAGTTTCAAAATGTGCAATATAAATGCCATATGGAGTAGATAGTTTTATGCATAATGCTTTATTAAAAAGAAGCAAAACAAATTTGTAATTCAGAGAGAATCACTTGCTTTGCCCTCTAATCCCAAGCAACCACAATGAAGATATAGGATTAAAATACCTGAAAAGATTGAACAATCATAAATCTGTCCTTGAAAGGTTGGGCAGTGCTAAATCCATCAAACACCACAAAGAAGGTTCAAGAAATTTTGCCTCAACCAAGACTTTGTTAAAGGGTGGAACTCACACCTAATAGATCCCTTTGTCCGAACTCACACCTAATAGATCCCTTTGTCCAAACTCACACCTAATAGATCCCTTTGTCCGAGCTACCTGCAGTTTTTGCATTTGATTTTATCCTGTTTGATTACCTTAAAAGATATTTTTTTATTAATTTAGGTTCTTGATTTTCATCATTATTTTTTTTAAAAATTTTGGGTATTTTAGAGTGAGCATATTTGATCCTAGATAAAAGTTAATAATTCTAAAGTTAAATATATTATTCAGACATATGTGAATCATATTTCTGAAATAGTTGAATGAGGGCACTTTAAAGAAAAAACTGAATAAATATCAGAATTTTGAATTTTTTCAAACAGATTTGGGGAAAAAAAAATTCAAAAAAGTACTTCTAGAGTATCTCATCAACACATTTCAAGACAAAATACCATGTTTCCTGAAAATGGACCCATGAATAAGGGAGGGAAGCTCACTTAAATTTGAAAAATACAGTTTTGAAAAATTTTGAGGTTAAAGTTTTTGTAAAATCACTCAAAAAATCTCACGTATGAAATTTCATTTATTTATTCTACATTCTAGAAAATATTTACATGATCTATATTTTGCCTACCATATTTACATTCCATGAAATAAACAAATTTCTCTATAAAAAATATTACTGTTGTTGGTGCCTCACTTCATGTTATAATCTATACTAGCAGGGAATCCCAGCTATGCGTGGGGAAGAAATAACTGCTCATATGGAAAAAAATGGTCTGAGTGTATTAACTGAGAGATTATGTGATTGAAACTTGTCATGGGTGTCGCATTCAACCTCAGTCAATGTAGTCTGCACAGTTTTTCGTGTGACCATTGATGAAATGTTCGAAAGCAGATATTTAGGTTTTGGATTCTGATATGAAATTTAAAAAAGATAATAATTTCAACAGGAACAATATTTGGAAATCTTTTGTTTTGTGAGAGAAAATATTTTAACCATTGTCAAAATAACTATGGATGCACAAAAGAGTCAAAACAAAGTAACTTAACTTGAACTATATAAATGACTTATTGTATTAAATAACGATAGTAAATTGTAAAGTTCCACACATACATTTACTTGATGTTAAAAACAGCGGATAACTCTCTTGTGCTGTTTTTAACATCAAAAGAATGAATGTGTGGAAACAGAAGTTCATATCTAAATCATTGTTATTGCATTGAATCTCAACTGGTCTAACAGTAGTTTTTGTTCTTTTGTGTGCATCCTCCATTGATTTCAACAGTGATTAAAAATTTCGCATTCATAAGACAAAGGATTGCACGATAATTTTCTTTTCATAAATAAGGAAGTAACCAAAAGGAACTAATGGAAGTAACTTCTGAAGGTGTACTTCCGTATGTCATATAGTTTAGCATTGTAGTTACGATGTGAATATCTTCCTCCTCCCCCTGAAAGGCTTGAAAATACTTTAGGAGGAAATGAAGGTGTTATGGACAATTATTTTCTGTTGAAAAACTTCGCACATTTTCACCAATTTACACTATAGGCGTTTTTTTGCTTTAGAAGCTGGTTTCTTTGGAAAAAAAATTCCTTTGAAAAAAATATAATTTTTTTTTCACTGGAGGAAAAAGAATTTTGGTGTAATTACATAAATGAATCAGGATAACGTTAATCTTATTATTTCTTATGTTCATACTGGACTTCTGCAGTCATCGCATTTTTGAATGCAGGTGTGTGATTTTATTTTATTCAATTTTAATTAAAAAAAGTTTCAATATTTAGAGATTCTTTTCAAATTAAATAACTAACCCTATCTTATATACTCTGTTGTTTAAATCTGATCAAAGACAGTGCAGCAAAAAAAAAAAACTGAAAATGAGTGCTGAATTTTACCAGGTTTTTAATGTTCTTTTGTATTTTCCATCTGTAGAAATTGGCATGGTGGATTTCATTAATTATATTTTTGTTCTTTAAAGAAGAAAATGAATCCGTCCTTTTTTGGTGGAAAAAAATTAATTTTAACTTTTGATCAAAATTAAAACTAAGTATTTATTAATTTTTGGCACATGTGGTAGGAAACGGGGGGGGGGGTCTTATGGGGGCATGCTTGTTCACCTGAGATCAACCTCAATCCTAGGTTAGTATAATTTCATGTTTGTCAACAATGGTTCAAATTCTCCTTTTACAGAATACTAAAATAAGAAACATGTGATACTATTTACATCTTTGTAATTTAAGTAGGGTTTAAATATTAAATAAGTCAATTGTTAAGAATTGCTTAATAATTTTGACAGATGCCAGGATTTCTCTATCTTAAGGAATATACCATGCATGTATGATAAAATTACAAATATAAAATTGGACGTAAAAATTCATTTGCATATGATTTGCCTATTTATCACTATTTCTCACAGAACTCCCAGCAATGTCTTGCAGAACCCTAGAGTTCCAGGGAACCCCAGTTGGGAAACACTGTTTGTTGGAATAAACTTTTGTAAAAATCTCAAATACTTCTTTTGCTTGCTGAGTATTTTAAGAGAATAATTTTGCTAAAATCAGGATCAGCCAAAACGGAATATTAATTTTATTCAATATTTTTGTAATCATTTTTTCTCATTTGAAATGCATAATTTATTATTCTTATCCGTCTTTACCCATTGTCTGCTGTGGATTTTATATAGTCTGATCTCTTGAAAAAAATTTTAAACTACTCAGACAGTGAATACCTCTGCCTGAACACTAGGCCAATCAAAAACCAATTCCTGAATTCACCCCAAAATTCAATCACTTCCATCGAAATTTATTGAGAACTTTTGGAGTGATATTATGTGCACAGATGGAAATATAAAAGGACATGGGAGTAATATGAATACCTCTGTAAATTTTTTGGCAGAGTTAAAAATCTGTTATGGTATAAGGGTTTCTCTTTTGTCTCATTTTGTGGCTGTGAGTATCATATATTGACCTGCAATAAACTGTATCTGTTGATATGTGTGAGAGGAAAATTTTGACTGGGTCCAGATATTACCTCCAAGACAGAACCCCTACAGTTAAAGCGCAAAATTGGACCCCCTTAAATTAAAACATGACAAAAATTTAGATAAATGATGATAATATTGAATTTTTTTACCTTCCTTATTCTTGCTTTTGGAAAAGTGTTCATCTGGCCTCAAATTCTGATCAAACATTTTCAAAACTTAATTTCTCAAGGCATTGGGTTAGGATTGTCTATAAACAACAAACTATGAATGAAAATTATGATTTGTAAATTCTACTCATTATTTTTGAGAGGGTTTTATCTGACACTCAATTTTGGCTGTTTGGTTTTACGTTTGTATTTTTTTGTAATGAATTAGAATAAATTTTCAGTTTTAACATAGATTAGATTCAAATAGTCTTTAAAATTTTTCAACTCAAGGGAAGTAACTACCAGATGATTTTGAAGTTTTAAAAAAATCCCTAAATCTTAGTTTAACATAATATTGTTGATTTTCATATGAATAATTTGTATTAAGACTGTAATTTGAAACCCGTTTTTCTCCCTGCAGTTATTGTACTTTTTGAGAACTGTGTTACTTGTGGTATTTTCATTGAAGTAACTCTTGGAGACATCATAAAATTATTTACTTTTGTCATCTGTAAATAAAAATGGAATATGTAGGAAAACATAAAGTGGAATCAAGAAGTAATCATTTTGCTTCTATTTGTTATCTTAACAGTCCTTTTTTTTGGTGGGGGGATGATATCCAAGTTATTTTAATCGTCTTTTTAAGGTCTGTTGTTATGTAAGACGATGAGGCCTTACCCTGCTATGTTGGTCCATGATGTGTTGAAAGGGGGAAGAGATGGATACATGCCTTTTCCAAGGGCAATTATGTGAAGTCGACACAAACCATCTCAGCCAGAGTTTGAATTTAGCTCACCTGTCCTATTTACCATGCCATTAACTATTTGGCCAGCCTCACTTCAAAGTGTATAACCTGTTTCTTCTTAGCTTTAGGTTCTAATTTTAAGATTCCAAAATGTTTAGAAGAGAATTAGCTGATGTCTTATAAAATGATCAGTTATTATACGCACTTGTGTATGCTGACATATTCATACTCCTATTATCATTGAGATATAATGCATTTCATTTTATCTCTCTTCTACTAATAGAAAAAATGGCCTGCCTCAGTTTTTTTTCTTATGTATCTAGAGGTGCAAATAATAAAAAGGTCATTTTTTTCTCCTAACTTATAATCCTAGTCAACAACAGGATTTATAGTGTGTGTGTGTGTGTGTGTGTGTGCATATTCATACTAATATACTCTTATATAGAGGAAGCCATTTGTCATTATCACTGATAATGTTATCAAAATGCACAGCAAATAAAATTTATTGAAAATTATCTACTTTTTATAGATGAATTTCAAATTAATCTGTTTAAAATGTTAAGTCATTTATAACTATAAATGTAAATTGTTCCACTGTTTATATCCTTTGTTCAGTGTTATCAGTCATCTATTGTTATCTAAAAGACCTTGTCCCAACATAATGACAATAAGCGGCTCCTTTTTTTATATTTGTAAGACATGTAAAAGTTATGAATAGAACTCTCCAGCTTTTCATTAAGCCTCCTTGTCCTGTTTACTGGTATGCCTGATAACCAATAACACTTGTTTACCTGTAACAACGAGGTTGGAGAGGTATATATGTATATATGGTTGTGTCCAGCTATCCAGCTGTATGTCAACATGATATCTTTAAAACTACTGAATGAATTTCAATGAAATTTTGTGGACTGGTTGGCAATGTGATGTGGAAGAGTTGGTTGATTTTTGGCATGGATCTAGAAATTCTTTTTTGATTAGGAAATCCCCCCCCCCCTTTTTTTTTCTCAAACACAATATGGCCAAAAGTTCATGTCTGTCCACATGATATCTCTAAAAGATCTCAATCTATCTCGATAAAATTTTGTAGAAAAATGGACAATATGGTACTGAAGAAGTGATTAAATTTGGGATGGATCCCTGCTCAGTTACCTAATATCACATAATACAAGAGTTCATATCTGTCCAGATGATATCTCCGAGAGTTCTCGGTGAATTTCAATTAAATTTCGTGGAATGATGAGCAATGGGCTATGAAAATAGTGATTACATTTTGGGGCAGATCCATCCACAATTACTTCCCCTGGCAATGGTGTTGGGAGAGGCATGGGGTCTCTGAATGCTTTGTAGTTGATGTTTATTGTTTCTTTAAAATTTAATTCCCTGGATAACCCCCACCATGTACTTGAGTCAGCTCTTCGCCTGAGAACAAACTGCTTTTCATACTTTTTGCTCTCCTACAGTGTACATTCTCAACCAGGCAGGCATTTTTTTTTTCCTGCCACTCATATCATTATTGTATACTGTTGCTACTACTGTCTTCCCTGTCATACAATTACTACCACTACAGGCTCTTTCTGGTGGCTTCATACAATCACACACACTCTCTAGACCATTCAAAACCTCACTCATTAAATGACTCACTCACATCATTTCACTCCCAGCTTCCATATTTTGACCTCTTTGCCTCACTTTTTCAAGGAAAGTTGACAGTTTATTAAAAAATAGCAATGTTATTCAGAGATCACTTCCGAGATTCTCATTCTGTTGATTATTGTTAGTAGCAGTATTTAATAAATAGTAAGTGGAGACCTGTTTGATTAAAATACTTACCTGACACTGTCAAGGTTTTCTGGCCATTCATAGCAAGAAACTGATAGTAAGTACCATAAGTTTGATTTGTCTCAAGAGACAACACCTTCTCTGTACTTATGAATGCAGGAAAAAGTCATAATTTCAGCTTCTAGCTTGGAAAAAATTTAGAGTGACCTTTTTCCTTGCTAGAAGCTCAAGTTGTGCCTTTTTTCCAGACATATTAACTAGCCAACATTATCCCTTTTTTTGTATGTCTTCTTCCCCTTCAACTTTTTCTGGTCATCATACTAATGAGTTTAAGGTCAGGGATACACTTGTTGTATTGTATGGGGGCTTCCCATTAAATCAATCAACTAATTAGTTCATGTCATATTTGCCCTTCTGGTGAGGTGAATAGATATCCAAATCATTGTTGAAAATCCCATGCTTTGTTTCTTATTTGTGATTTCTCAAAGATTTGTATCTTTTTTTCCCCCTTGATGAATAAAAACCTATTGCTTGAAAATGCGATAAAATGAATCTATGAAGTAACATACATGTTTAGTTTCATTGTTAAGAATGAGTGAAAATTATGTCAGCACACAAAAAAAAATACTGAGCGAAGGGAACAAAATTTGTGATGGTTGGCATTCTTCTAGGCGAGTCAGAAAATGAAGTATCCAAAATTAGCTAAAATTATATTTCAGGGCTGATCAGCTACTGAAAATAAATGTTGTCTAGAAGTTTATTTAAAGTACATTCAAAAAGTTTTGTATGTGATCTTTTAAGATGGATGTGGGATCTAAATTTCTCAAGAAGTATTACAAGAGTGTATTCCAATTTCACTGTTAGATACTGTTGCTGAATTTTGGCTGAAAGCTTACCTCTCATCAAATATTTTATCAGAAATCTAATCCAATTTAATATTAAATCTGAATAATTCTAACACTTTTTATAAAATACGTGAGAATTTTCTTTTCATGCATTCGAGCGTGAGAATATATCAAAATGTTGGAAGGTCTGGAAAGAAAATAAAACATTTCCATTTCTTACAAAATATATTTGTAAGTTGAAATTTAAAGAGATCACACGAACATGTTCTGGAAACTTCCAACATAGAAAGAGAAAACCTTACACATAAGTTGACTGGATAAAGTTAGACTACATTTAACTGGATATCTTTATTTATTCGTTCTGTTTGTCTGAACTTCCTTCTTTCTGTTCACTCTAGTTAAGCCTTTCAACCTTTCACTACTTGGTTTTATTATTTCAAACAAAAAGGGCTAAACAGCCTTCTTAACCAGAGATATAGCTAGAGATTTGCAAGGATTTCAGGGCCCAGGGGAATTGGGACCTTAGGGTGCTCCTCTCCAACATTTAGTGAGATTTGTCAGTTGGTGAACTGCTATTTAGGAAGCCTTTGGTGGTGCGCCCTTTATTAAGTTTGGGTAATTCTTTAAAAGATTAAAGCAATTTTTTTTTTACACTTTACAATAACTCCCTTTGTAAACAGCAATATAATAGCAAGAAAAAATGAGAAATATAAACCAAGTTCAAGGATGGACTGCTGACCTTCCTTGCCAACCTTACCTACAATAACACTACCACCATTACCATCACCAGTTATGGAAGTGAAGACATTCACCTCTAAAGCTGGCTGAACTTGGACTTATTTAAGTAATAGTAACTTATACCACATGGATGGTATAAGCAGTGATGTAGTGCTGTAGGAATGGTGTTTCCATTCTTTGTTTGAGAGGAGAAATGGTGTTCCTTCATCATCTAAATACCTCTAAAATTCTTATTCTGCCTTTCTGTTTGCACCTTGAAATTGGATGAAATGGTACATATTTATATATATGTATACATATACATATATACGTGTGTGTGTGTGTGTGTGTATATATATATATATATATATATATATATATATATATATATATAATATAAAAACAGGTGACTGCAAAATACAACAACTTGAAGAGTGTACTAGAGCAGGCTGCTCTACATTCCCTCACTTCTTTTTTCAAGACTATACCACTGTTTACAAGATTGACTAAGAACATTTTACTGTGTTTCTTTCTCAAGCTTATCAAGTCAAAGGTAAATTCTTTCATTGTGAGAGTAGCTATGGCTATCGCTGGTGTGAGTTTTGTGATTAAGCCAATTTTTTTTCTAATAGTTCAAGCTGGCAATCTTAGTTACATAATGTAAATCTGTTATCAAAAGGTAATGAAGACTCAACATCACAGTCAGTAATTGAAAAACTGTGGCGGCAAAATTTGAAGTCATGTTAAAAAATTACATCAAAGAATAAACATGGTCAGAATAAATTCTATACATGACATCACTAGCGTTTCCTACTGGAAAACATCTAAAATACAGTGAAAAAAAACATCTTAGTTTCTGGAAAATCTACTATTATCAATAAACCTGTTAAAATAAGGCCCTCAGAAGGTTAAAGAAGCTTTTTTTGGCCACAAAATGAAAAAAATATTTTTAGAAGGAGTACTGATGCCAATTTTCTAGTGTGTAGACAAAACAATATAGCAGGTGCACTGGAACACATGAACAAACACACATCTAAAAAGGGATAGAACCTCTCGCTACCTTTGGTAGATACTGTTGTTCAGTTCGGATTGCTTGATTCATCAAATGAAGATAATATTGCTAAGCAGTCATTCAGTAGTATGTGTTGGTGCCTAGTTGATGTGCTAAATTAAGAAAGTTGATTTAGCCTATGTGAATTATATTTTTGCTAAGAATAGTAATTAGTTTTCAATCTTAAACTTTATTTTACCACAAAGTGTATGTACAGATATACATACAAGGATGTATCAATGAGTCTACAACCTGACATGTAGTTATTGGTTGAATTTTGATTTGCGTTTTTGACTGTATAAAAATAGGGGGGGGGGTGAGTTCCAATCTCGCTGGAAGCTCATTCTTCATTTCCAATCCATGCTGCTTATTAATTGCCATAGAATGATGGTCTGAGAGTTGCAATAAAGAGCAACTGAACCTGAGATGAAAAAGATTCTAGTCAAAGCATTAATAATAATAATAATAAGAAGAAAAGTTTTTTGGGGTAGGATGTAGAAACCCCAATTGCTGCTGTATTGTATAAATTTACCATAGAATTTTTTACTACCTGGATTATATCTGTAAAGTGTAGTTTCTAGAACAGTGTTACTCAAACTATTTGTTCTCTTGAACTGGCAAGGTTTTTTCCCATGTGTCGGATCAAAGCTCATCCGTGCCAAAATATTATCCGTACAGTAGTAATGTTTCTCTTTATCAGAAAATATAAAGAACATATTTAGAGTTGAATTTTTAAAAATCTACATTTATTTTGTAAAATAATAACTCAACATTTCAAAATGAATAAAAAATGATCTTGAAAAATAATTAAAAATATGTTGATGAGTTATAAAATGACTAATCATAATGAGTTAAGTAGATTAAAAACAGAAATAAATATAGACATGTCTCTATTGTGAAAGATGAGCCTGCTTCTTCTTTGTGGCCAAGAGCGTCATCTAGTAATGTATTCAAAACGTCATAAAAGATGTGAAAACGAGCCGTGTACTGGCAGCCTATGGTTCACAAAGCAGTGCCAGTCCGCGTACCACACTTTGAGTAGTACTGCTCTAGAAGACAAGTGTTTAGAAATGAAGACTGACAAGTGTGAATAGTTTGCAAGAAAGGTTTGTATCAGTAGCCAAATTCTTCCTGTGTCCTATTCAACTTCACATTTGCAGGAATTATCTAACAGACCAGAAGAGAGGCAGTAGCAGCATGACTAGGAATTGGCAGTTTTCCACTTTGGTTTCGCAAATTATTCACTTCTGTTTACTATCTATGGTAACTGTATCTAAAACTAATTTACCTATGCCATCAAAAAATGACAGAAGTACTCAAACAATTTTGCAATTGTATTCTATTTGAAAAAAAAATAATATCAAAACACTATGTTGCTCTGCATTTTCTTGTTTATCTTCAAACAGAATGAACCCAGGTTTATGCACATTTGCAAAAGATGGAAGACTACTCTATAATTACCATTTAATAGTTATCTCCCTTGACAAATGTCACAGACCCCCAAAAAAGCATTCATGTGGTGTATTATATAAGGTTTTTTAATTAGCGATGGAGCACAGGGCTGATAGCCAAGAGGTTCTCTCTCCAATGCCAGTTCAGGGACACCTTAAACTTGCTGGAAAGCAAAAAAAATTACCTCAGAATCTCTCTCCCTTAACAACAAATCCAGAACTTTTATCTTTTCTGATGATCAAAAAGAACTGGTATCTATTCGTTTATTGTAATCATACTAACCATGCAGTGAATTTCAGAAGTGATGAAAAGACTGAATCATGAGAGGCTGGAGGCTTTGTCATAGATGATACTTCTAACACAAACCCTTATTGGAGAAGAGTCTTATGACTCAGAATTAGAGCAATAAAATCTGTCTTGTATTCATAAAATCTGTGATAACCAAGTGGCATAAATAATCGCAAGTTATAGTAAAGATGATATACTGCACTCCCTATAACTGTTTTAGGATATGTACACCTGATAAAATAGTCAGTGTTTAGAACATACAGAGGTCAGTGCTCTTGACTATCAGACTGCAGACATCAGGGGATGCCTCTGATCCTGCCCTTTCTAATGCACTGGGGAAGTATTGCCTTGGAGACACAACCATGGCTGTATCGTCGATGATACTTTTTATACAAACCCTTGTTAGAGAATTTTACTTATGGATTAGAATTGGAGCTATAAAGTCAGTCATTTTATTACACATTTTTATTATTAGCTGAAGTATTGTAACATATTGTAATACTACTGTTGAACAACCATAGCCATCAAAGATGATGAAAGGTTCTATCTTTTTTTATATGTGCGTGTGTTCATATACTTTTGGTCATACCATTTTGTTTCCAGATGTGAAAATTGGTGTCAGTACTCCACTAAACCTCTGCTAAAAATGGATTTTGGGAAAAAAAAGGGGTTTTGTTTACCTTCTTTAAGACTTACTTGTGACGGGTTTAATTATAACATCTAGATTCTTGATTTTTTTTATTTTTTTTTTTTTGAAAAAGTTTTGTTTGACCTTTTTTAAACAGGTTTATTAGTAATATCTAGATTCTCCAGAATCTAGATATTTCCAGATTTTTTTTTTTCAAATTCTTTTTTTAATTCTTTATTAGATTTTTTTCCAGTTGAATATTTATTCTGACCATATGTGTTCATCAATGGAATTTCTTTACTCGTCTTCAAATTTGAATGCTACAGTTGTTCAATTATTGACTGTGATGGCAAGTTTACCTTCATCTCAAGTTGAGTTGCAATGAAAAAACAACTATGAAAATGAAGATGACAGTAAATAGTCTATCAGTTGTGATCTGTGATAACCCTGTTGCATAAATAATCACAAGTTACAGTAAAAATAACCTACACTTCCTCTATCTGTTTCAGTATATATACACCTGATAAAATAGCCAGTGTGGAGAACTTTCAATAATTCACAGGTTAGTGTACTAAATATATGAACCATTAACAGATTTTTTTTTTCACTTGGTGCTTCATGAAAATGGTCTTAAAAGTAGGCCAGTGTTTCCCAAGCTTTTTTTTTTTTGATCGCAACCCTAAACACAGAAGTTTTTTTGCTTGTTGACCTTCAGGGTGGGAAAATGATTTCAGTGTTTTTGTTTTTTTCCATCAGTTTTATCCAATGAATTTTACTTTGATTTAGAAATCAAATACTAGTTTTGGACATGAATAGACTGGAGTAGTTTTCATACTTTTGTTGATGTTTTATTATTCACAACTAATTACTTGTTCCACTGTTTCAATGACTCTTTATACACTGAAATCCTGATATAAATATATTCGCACGTCTTTCTACTTTCAGCCTTTTTGAAGAGATTTTTGAAAATTTTAAATTTTAAATTTAGATGTTTTTTTTCTTCTTCCTTTATTTGAACCCTCCCTCAGCTGTCAAGAGAATCCTTGCATCCGTCATTTGGGTTGCGACCATTAGTTTTGGTACCACTGATGTAGAACAACACATGTAACCAGTGCGAGAATTTAAACCTTTAGCCACTCCACATTATCTCAAATGTACATAATACTTGCGAATTTGTGTCTGAGGTCAGCCTCATATAGCCAATGACAATTTCTTGTGAAAAGATGTGCACCTATAATATGATATAATTTGCTGGGTTTTTTTAAATGGTTAGACAAAAGCAATAAGATATATAAAATCAAGTGAATCCTGCCATGATTCGATTGTCCAGCCTGGAGATGAGCTGGCAAATGACATATCCATTTGGCCTCTGCTACACTACATGAATATGGGTTACAAATGATTAAATGTTGTTTTTTTTTAGAATATTTATTACTCGAATAAGTCACTTCTATTTATTTTTCTCCAAATTAAACTGATGCATTAAACTCTTTCAAAACAACAAAAACTAATTTTGAATATTTTCTTCGAATTTTTATTACATTTCAACAAGACAACTGTCACACCAAAGTTAAAAATCTATCTCTGCTTCTTAGATTATCTTTTATCGTAATCAATTTCATCATTATTGGGATATTTTTTAAAAACTAGATACGACAGCAATTATAACCAAATAAGGTCCCCTTAGCATGAAGAACAAAACAAGAATAGGTAAAATGATTGACAAAAAGAGAAAAAACCAAAGCTATAGTCTGCATTTCAAAGATGGAAAAAGCATTCTTTTGCATTACAAATCTTGTATTTCCACCATATAAAGTACACTTTTTTCACACACATCCCTCAAAGAAAAGTCACCCTGCATCTTATATCCTGATAGTTAGGTTTAAGGTTTGAAATAGAAGATACCAGTATGTCTGAAAAATGTGTTTGATACCCGAGTCCCCTGATAACCCCAGATGGAAATATTATACATGAGTATAAATGAATGAATTTTGATCACAGGTGGAAATAATGTTAAAATATAAAAAAAACAATATATAAGTAACCTATAGCCAGGTGCATATCATTCAATAGCCTTACTTTAGTTTGTTTCCAGATATTTAGTGATATACTATATCTATCTACCGTAGCATTGTGCTCTTTATTGCTGGGTAAGTTGAATATTAAAACGAAAAACGCATACAAAATATGTGAGATGTGTACCTCACATAAATGAGTCACCATAGCTTGCGTGGGTACAAGAACTAATTATGTAAAGTAATAGATCTTTTATCTGAAATTATCTTTAAAAAAAATACCTGCACATGATTTAGGCATTGTTGGTCCAAAATAACCACAGAAACTAAAAAAAGCACTTTTTTTTTAAAAAACAAAAAAATTGTTTTCAGATGGTGCCTAGTGGTGTGTATTCATGCAAATTATCAAGGTTGTAAAGCCCAAAATTTGACCTGGAGCACCTGGAGACAGACAGACTGACAAGCAAAAAGAGAAGACTCAGTACCCCACTTGGCTGGTTGGTCGGTCAGGTGGGGCTACTGTGCTTTGATTATCATGTTATCTTGATGCTGTAGACATGAAATTATATCAACAAATATATTTACAATTGTGATATGATATGATAAAATAACAATGATGACTTGTGTCATGAAAGAAATTTGGACAAATTAAGGCCATTATTATATTATTCAGTCATGACTATGGCATCTGAATGGACACCAGACTTAATTAATAGAGAAATATTCTATTGATTGTTTCTTCTTAATAATGTTTTACTCAAAAAATTATTTTCTGTTTCTTGATCATATGTACTGTTAAAATTTTGGAGTTTTGAATTCAGGTACCATTATTACTTGATGATTAAGCCCAATATTACCATCTTTGTTGTTGGGGGTCAATTGCTGATTGTGACACATACCTGATGAAGACTAAAGAGTGTACTGAACAAAATTTTGCAAGTATAACAGCAGACATAAGGATACTGCTAATTGAATTTTCAATTCACTATTTTATGTCTGAGAAGTCAGTTTTGGATAGGCTTCCTTGGATATCTCTTGTAGTATTACCCCAATCAAAAGTGAATATTGCCAGTTTAGACTTGCCAGTAGTATTTGAAACATTTTTTCATTATTGAATAAGGAATCATTTCAAGAGCAACAGAGTATTTCTATTAAGAACAGATTATTGCATATTTTTGATGTTGAAAATCTTGGCCATTTCTGCCAAATCTGGACTGCAAAGAATAAGACAAGAGAAAAAGAACAAATGACTTCAAAATTGATTCTTCATGTTCACTCTCTTTTTTTTGTCAGGTAAATATAACAAATATATTTTTTTGAAAAAGACAATGATAAAAAGGGACAGAAATAAACCTCACAGTTAAAAATGATTATTGGAAGTTTGTTTATTTGGACTGTTTCCTTTTCTATTTTTAAAAAAAAAAATCTTTCAGATCTGCAGTATTTTGATGACCGTATATTTCTGCTGATAAGACAAATCTTCAAGATGCAAAAACACTGACTAAATACTGAGTGAAAACCAAGAAATTCAGACTGAAATTTAGGTCTTGTCTGATTTGAGGCTTGCCTTATCTGCTGAAATATATGGTTGTGTAATTTTTGCCCATTTTCTTGTAAAAAGGTTCAGAGCTTAATAATTTTGGCATATACCTATTTCAAGAATTAGCTGGATGGTAATACAGCAAAGAGAATTAATGAAGTCCTAACAGATTAACATTCATTTTTTTTTCAAGAAAATTCTTCCTGTGTGTGTGTGTGTGTGTAAAATTGCTGACTTTAAGATATACAGTGTCAGCTCAGATTTGACTTGCTAGTTTGAATCAAATTTGGGTTGCCTATTATACTTATGATTTTATATATATATATATATATATATATATATATATATATATATGTGTGTGTGTGTACTGTAAAGATGTCAAATGTTTTCTTTGTAAGTTGGTTTCTAACTAACTTCACATTGTATAGACTTTTAAATGATTGCACCCTATGGGCTTTAAGTTTGGTTTCAAGGGTAAAAACCCCTGGTTGAAAATAGGATACTGGCCACTGGTGATCCTTAACAGACAATTGAGAGTCAGGTAAATTTTGGCATTTTAAAATCTTAGTATGAGCAGCAAATATAAGTACTAAAGTCACTTGACCCCACGATGAACTTGGGATTAGGGGTGTTGACCTCTGGTAATCACCAAAGGTCAATTTAGGGTCCAGTCAATTTCAGAATAGCAAATTTGTATATAAGGGTAACTTGGCTCTAGGATTAACATGTGATAAATGGTACTGACCTCCAAGGTCCCTACAGGTCAATTTAGGGACAATGTACTTTTTCTGGGCTGATTTGTAAGTTTCTATTTAAACATCCATATATTTCTTGAAAAAAATAATTGGTAGTAATAATGGTCCGTTGATTCATCACAGAAAATGGATTTAAGATCCTATGGGGATAATTAAAAAACATTTTTCTTCTTTCAATTTTCTTTCATACTATCAGACCTTGAAACCATCTGCAAAAATTGTCAATTGTGAAACAACTTTTTAGGAAAAAGTTTTTGAGTGTAATGTTACACTCCTAACTGTTGTGAGGTTGTCATCCCCTTTTCCTGGTTGGGAGCATTTCATTAAAGTTACATTCTAAAATTGTGAGACGATATTTTTTCAAGTTTTAGCGGGGATCCTTTTTACTATGTTACTATTATGTTACACTCCTAACATGCCCCTGCTTCCTGCTGGTTGGGAGTTTTATGACATCTCTGAGAAATATTTCTTGCTTACCTGTGTTGTTATTTTTTGGCAGTAATCTTTTGTTGATGCAAGTTTTGTTGAATACATTCTCTTACACATAAACGAGAAAAAAAATTTTCTTTATCAGGCGCATTCAACAAGACTTGCATATATACATATATATATATATATATATATATATATATATATTGCCATTTACAATACATTATTATAGTACCCTATATAAAACTGAATGTAGTATGATACAGCTCTAAAGATAACAGAAAAAAGCTATATATCAAAATCATAGCTTAAGGGAAGGTGGTGTTCGATTACACTGCCGGCGAGCCTTGTCAATATAACCATTTTGTTTTTAAATCTTTGAAACAGTTACATGTTAAACATCTGATGATCCCATGAAGGAAAATTGTCACATAGTACCACAATATCAAATATTGTGTGTAAAGCATAAAAAGCACTGAAAAAATTACATTAACAGATATTGGGAAATAATTGACTGAAGTGACTCAAATTTTTGAAAAAAACTTTGTTTATATATTTAGTGTTTAAAGCTGTAAAGTTTTCTTGATACACACACACACACACACTCTCTCACACACACACACACACACACACACACACACACACACACACACACACACACACACACACATATATATATATATATATATATATATATATAATTAGGAAATGGATATATGATCTAAAAGAATGATTACAAATTATGTTACATTATATTGAAAGTCTTATTTGAAATGATCTCCTGTTATTACATGGTAAAGTATCATTTTGCCCAGACAAGATAAATAGAAAAAACAATTAAAGAAAATAAGGCCATTGCAGGAAATAACGTGTAATAACAGGAGATCATTTCAAATAAGAGTTTTGATATAATGTAACACAATTTATAATCTATATATATAAGCACATCGTGTTCTTCAGCTTCAAAAATACACCCCAATTTAGCTCTGCAATATTTTCAAAAAAGAGAAAATTACCTTTGACCCGAAGGATGCTGGGTAAATTTTGGAAATATGGTATGTATAATGAGAGTTTATGCCAGTAAGACCTATGATCAGAAAAATTTCTTAGTTCATAGAATTAGTGTAACAGTCCAAATGACCAAACATTGACCAAATAATCATCCTTAAGAATCAACTGATGTTAAAAATAGTGACTACTTTTCTATTTAAGCAAATGGCATCTGTTGCAAGTGCAGCTGCCTCTTCTGAAAAGCAACGGCGTCATCGTGCATGTCGCAATGCTGGGCCCTCTAAGAGACACGAGTATTTGGTAAAGGAACGCCGCAAGTGGAGGGAAAGGGACGACACTGGGAAGGTGAAGCCATCGGTGTTGGAACTTAACAAGCGGGATGAGTCTAACAAACGGAAATACTGGAAGGAAGGTCGTCAGAAACAAGTGAGGAAGAGGACTACGGGGAATTTATCAAGTAGCGCAGCATCTGAAAATCTGGACAATACCACAGCTCAGCGTGGACACTCAAGGTTAGAGTTGATGAACCAACGTAGAAAAAAAAAAAAATTATATATTTACGCAGCTTCCGTGTATGTGTTGAGTTTATTTGAGAGAAAAAAAAAAGTATTTTATTTTATTTCGTTAATTTATTGCGGCTATACGTTTCTTTTATTTGCGTTCATTTTGGTGTATCAATGCATGTATGGTGTGCATATGTGTCCTATCCCCGTGTAAGTCGTGCATGTGCTTGTGTGAGTCCAAATGAAGATCATTTAAAATTGCTTCGTTAATTTTGCAAGGATTACCAATAGAGGTTATCATCAGTGTCATCATTTCAGAGTCTACTTTTCCAGTTTGCGTAAAAAGTTACCTGCATCAAGATGCATGATCATATTGGTGAACATTTTGTGATATTGCTGATACTTTGATTACAGGTGTCCTCTGCTACCTGAAAATAGAGCATTCCTTTGAAACCCTTCGTAAGACCAAAGGGTGTAAAGTAAAGCAACTACCATTAATTTATTTGTGAAAAATTGCAAGCGTTTCCAGACTTAAAAAAATAACCTTCTCCAATGTCTGCCAGCTTTTCACTTAGCTTATAACCTTTACAAGCTCTTAGGGCTTTGTCAACTGATGCACCTGATAGATCAAGATGAAGCACTGATGGAGTTGAATGTTATGGCTGTTTGAGGTCTTTGATAAAAATGAAATGGCTTAATGTGATGGATATCCATGTATGTATTAAAAAGGCATTGTTTTTGAACATGTGTAGCTTTCAACTTGTTTATCACTGTTCAGCAAAGTGAATGGTTTTGTGGGTTTGTTGAATTGAAACAATGTAATAATTTCAAGGTAGCATCTTATTTTTTAATTTATGATCATACTGGGATTGCATAAATGAATTTTACTTATTATTGATTTACCTGTACACACTTGTTCCATTTTTCATCTGTGTCATGGTCACTGTGTGGAGGTGTAGTGGTTAATGGTGCAGACAATGGAATCAACAAGCAGAGTTCAAACTTTGGTCAAGGTTGTTAACATTTATTCCACACTGATGCATGAATATCTTCATCTTCTGCCCCCAATAAGATAGCAGGGAAGACTGGGTTCTCTAGCTTTGGGAAAGGCAAGCAGCCTAGAAGAACGACAAAGCCCCCTTGAGGTAGTTAGATGTCCTTCCAGCAGCTCCAGAAAGGTAACCTGATGCCAAATTTAATTTGTTCTTCATTCCTTTGGACAACATGAGCTAGGGAGAGAGGGAGATCTCAGACTCTCCTTATGCTTTGCCCAGGCTTGCACCCTGGAGAGGTTACTTGTGTTGTTCAATTATCTATCAGGATAGTAGGTGGCCTTCTTCCTCACTATATGCTGGCATAGCTAGTTTTGGTTTGCAGACTTATGATTTCTATTCATAATTTGAACAGAATCCTCTACTTGTGATAGATAACCAATTCTATAAAATGAAAACATATTTAAATGAAAACATTTATATCAGCCAATTGATAAACTTAGCACTAATATACAAACAATCTTACAAAACACAGTCTGAAAAAAATGACAATTTCATTGTTTTAGGATCAGTGCAAACAATTACTTAATTTGTAACCAAAATAATTGACTTCATTTAATGATTTTGAAGTTTGGTCTCAAGAGGTTGTAATTTTAACAAGTTTGGCTCAAGGCCTACAGATTTATAGTTATTTACACTATTTTAGGATTATAGATTTTTCAATAATGCAACTTAGCTCTTGAAAGAAGTGATGATTGCTCAGATTTGATGGTAGGATTTTCCTTCAAGTATATATTGAATTGCACCAGTGCCAAAATTTAGGAACCTTCAACTTTCAAATTACTACTCTACTAGTAAACCAGACCTGTCGATAGATATCCAAGCCAGTTGGAAACCGGAGATGTTACAAGTACTTGATTAATTGTTAGAGAGGAAAGAGCACTCAGATTTAATCTGAAATCATTTTTTCATAAACCAGATCCTGGAATAAAAACTTCTCAGTGATTTAATTTGTCCAAATTCCTTAGATTAGGCATTGTCATTATTAATTTTTTACTATTTTTTTTTCTTTTGTCTTACTTTGTTGCAGCACTCAGGTCATTCTACAGTTAGGAAAGCAACCATGATAGAAAATGAAGAATTGTCCTCTGACAAGGTTCGGATATGCATCGCATATCCTTTAGAGCCTGTGTGACATAGGTTTTCTTGTTCTGATCAGTAAGGTACTGTCCATATCAACCAGGCTCTCAATGATATAGGATGCAAGTTCAAATTTTGTCAGAGGCTACTCGAATAATGAGAAATAACCTGAAGCCTTGCAATATTAAAGCAACAAAATGAAAATGGAAGTAAAACCAGTGAAAAATTAATAATGACTCAAATACTGTTTATCCTTATTATAGCATGAAGTATTGTAACAATATATTTATGAAATATGGCTAGTTTTTACCTCCTTTTCTACAGCAATAAATAAATAGTACAGCCAGAAATAAAGAGTAGAGTCCCAGGGAGAATCAAACTGGCAATGAGGGGGTGATGAATCGAAAGTTCTATAAAAACAACTAAAAAAATTCAAGATGAAGGTAAAAACTAATCAAAATTAATTAAATTATTGACTCAGTTGTGAGGTCACCATTTAATCATTCAATCAATTCCACTAGTGGAACCTTTTCGTGAATACAGAATATGACTCTGCTGGCTGAGAGATCAGAGGTTTTATATCATTTGCTCTCTTCATCAATCGACTATCATCTGGGACAGCCATTTTTCAAACCAAAGCTAAAGGTCTTTCTTCAAGAAATCATATACTTGTAAAATTTATGATATTGACATAGTATCGATATTTTTCATACTTGCCTCTTGAAGGCTTCTTGTTTTTTTTTCTCTAAGAAATATTCTCCCTTCCAATGTGTTGGCTTGCATATTCATCGTTGCTGTTTTTATCTCATCTGCGTACCGAATTGTGTTTCAGTTTTACTTCAATTTTTTTGTACTGTTGGTTCTTTTGTGCTTAACATTATAGTCCCGTTTCCAAATTTTTGAAAATTCTAGTCGTGTTGGTGGCATGCACCGTGGCAGATCATTTACAATATATGCTTTTAAAAAGATTTCTTTTTTAAATTCATTGTTCCTTGAACTTTGTTTGTGTCTAATTTTCCCTTTATTTATTAATGAATTTCTTTGGGATCTTTTCAATCTTGACTTGCAATTCAATTTCAGCTTTTGATAAACTGTTCCAACTTTTTTCACAAAGTTTGTACATTGATGGAAGTTTTTGCACATAATCCAAATTTGATTTGACCCCTAAATTATGGTTTCATGTGTATGTGTGCACATGGATGTCTGCGTGAAAATATACTTATATATGGATGTATAGATATCTGTTTGTTTGTATGTTTGACCATTATACTTTCTCATTGCTCTTTATTTTTATATCTTTCATCCTTCTTCATGTCATCCTTCACCCACCGTTGCAATTTAATGAACAAAAGTGAGAATAAAAGAGTGTGCTTATGCTTGAATGGGAGCACAAAGGACTCAAACTTCACTTTTCATTCATTTATTACTCCTCCCTAACAAGTCTGAAACCTGAACATTTATAGTAATAGGAGGCCACAGGAATATAGACTGATAACCGAAATAATCAATAGTTATAATAGATATATTAGTTTGATTTGCCTTTGTGTATCAACGTAGAACATTCCATGGGTAATAAATTACTTCAACAGAACTATATTTATTATTAATGATGATATCTTAGTTGTCAATACCTATGGAATTTCTATGGTCACCAGACTGACTCCGATCGCTAAGAAAATTTACATGAATTTATGTGAGTTTGATGTTACTGATATGCATATTCGCAAAAAAAAAAAAAAGAAATGACATGATGGTTTTATGCAATTTGTGGAAGGAATGGGAATGGCATAAAATTCCTTAAAATCTGTTACAATCTACTTAACAATCTAACAAGATCTGTGAACCGTCTGGAGATGGAACAAATTCTAAGAAACTGGCATTTTTTTTCTTTCAAATGACTGACTTTCTTTCTCACATAGTAACTCTCTTGAAAAGTGGGAAATTGTTTACAAGTCTTTAATTGTGGTCTTGGTTGGTACTAATTTTCTCCTTAGTATATGAATCTTATACGTCTGATAATTTGCATCTGAATGTTTTAAGACAAGGTTTTCTATTCATTGTATTGCTTTTTTCTTTCTTTCTCTTTTTATTGTGACCAATTCTCTTGTCTTTTTGTTGACATTTTGGCTGCTGTACACTTGGGTCAACGTTTTGTTTTCCCATACAGGACGAGGTTCAACAGACACCTGATGAAGACCTAAGTGTACTGCATCCGAAATGTCATAACAAGAAAGCAATGGAAGATAAAAGAATTAGTTTGAAATACTAAAACACAATGAATCCTGTTGATGTTTTGTGATCAGGAAATCAATATTTCTATTGAAATTCTCAAATCAGTTTCGACAAGTCATTATCAAAAGAAGATCAAGCATAAAGTGATGTTACCAAAATATTACAATCATGTTTGTTTATTGACTTGGAAAATCTGTTTATCAATTCTACTTTGAAATAAGAAAATTACTGATCAAAGAGAATATCTCAAAAAAAAAAAAAAAACTTGCATCAGCTTGAATTAATAACTATGTGGATTAAAAAAATGGGAGTGCTAAAAAATTGTAAGTCTGAAAGAATTTATGATATGGGTCAGCAAACTTTGACGGAGTAATTCATTGGTTATTTGATAAACACGACCGAAAATATCTGCAAAATTAGCAGCACATTTTTTGAAATCGCTCATTCAGAAAAAAAAAAATGAAGTGAAATTTTTGAAGGTTGAAAAAATTCCTGTCTGAAAAGGATCTCATTTTACTGTCAGCTAGTTAAGTGATAAGAATTGATAATTATGAGAGGAAAAAAGATAAAAAGAGAAAAAAAAACATTACAATAATAATCTCATGAACCATCAAAGGATGAAAGTGATCACTAAAGTCTGAAGAAGCTTATTGAGATTCATGACTTAATGTCATATGTGTCTTAATCATTTCAAATTTGAGGCATGTGTGCTACGTACAAAAATTGTTTGTTTTTTTATTTTCTAAAAAAATAAAAAAAATTCTTTGTTACTTCCCCCACACCTACCAGAATGATACCTGATGAAGGCCATAGAGTACAACGGCCGAAACGTTGTATGAAAAACAACCAAGATGAGGATAGTCCGAATAATAATAGAAATTAAAATATTCTTACTAGAATAAAAAAAGATAATCCTGTTCGGAAAGAAGAAGAAATTTGTCCTTTTATTTATAGATGAAAAAAGTAAAGGAATATTTCTATGAAGGTATTCCTGAACTGTTAATCTGGAAAAGTAAGTTAGAACAATGAGAAAGTCACAGAAAATATCTTGTGGACTATTGCAATACCGGAAACTTCTTCAAACTGTGTGACTTTATTTTTTTAATGATAGCTTTTTTATTCATAATCTTTTGTATTATTATTTTCAAGTGTTTATTTGCTCCATAAACTCAAGTGGTGATTCACTTTTTGGATAGAGGTGAAAAAAAAATATCCAATAATACACAAATGAGAATGAAAAGTTGAATATTAGTAACCTATTAGAGTACACAGTGCAATGCAGTTTCTGTTTCTTGGTTGTGAGTGTTATTTTCTGATTGCTTATGTATAAAAAGTATAAAAAACGGTTATCATTTCCTTTGTTTTTGTAATCAGGACAGTGCTATTTTGAAATCTACCTAATTCCAATTAGTGAATTTGAATATTTTCATGCACATTCATGAAAAATTTTTCAGAAAAACAGCAACATATCAATCTAATTTAACATATACGTACACTAATGTAAAACAAAAGTGATCACGAAAGATTTAGAAATGAGTAGTTTTTTGAGATTCATAATTCACTTTCACCAACCAGACCCAAAAATATAATCTCCCATCATCTTCTTGTTATATGTTCCTTGGTTGTAAAGTTCAAAGTCCAGTATATTATGGTGGAAGAACTCGCCTTGCATATGCTCCGATGTTCTTGGTTTATCAAGTCAGGGACATGGACTTGAAGGGACAGCCCGCAGCCCATTTTACCATAGTTTTTCACCATAATCACTTCCAGCTCAATATAGTTTTTGAGCTTCTTGGGGAATTTCTTACACTTCAAGATCTTCTTTATCTATGGTCCAACAAACACCAGCTTTGTCCTTTGCCCCACAGATTACTCTGCAAGGCTTACAAGGCATATTCTGGCATGTTTATTGGGGATCGAATTAAATTCTGGGCACCTCATTTCACCTGCAATATAACAGTGTCATGACTTTGCTAAAAGCCTTGAAGTACAAGGAGTACAGCTGGGAGGTCATCAGAGACTTCAAAATGGTGGCATTTCCGATGGGTTTCCAAGTCCCCCTGCTATCTTCCTTTGACACACCAGTAGCACCTCGATGCACTATCAAAGGTAGAAATAGCAAAAGCCACCTAAATTCTATATAGGGATGAACAAGTCAAGTGAGAACCCTTGAAAGGTGTTGATACCACAATTGCACATGATATTAGGCCTTATGAAATAATTTGTCACTGCTCTAGATAAGGAGTTAGTACCTACCATAAGCTGTTGGAGTTTTGGGGGAATAATTGCCATTTTTATACATTTTAGACATAATCAATCTGGAAATATCACTCAGGAACAGAAAAAGTTTTTTAGTGATATTCATTGTTAGTATAATTTGATTTTTCTTTTCATAAATACGTTTAATGACGTTGCCGAAAGACAAAGCTGAGAGGAAATTGTTTGTCTCAGATTTACATTCAGAAAGATGTTTATTGTACTTTGAACTTATGTCCATTTAGTGTTCAGTTCAAAGAACGATAGTAAGTGTTGTCATAATAGCTGTGTTAGTAGTTCCAGTAGATGTGGCTACAATTGATAGTTGTGTGAGGCATTTTGACTGTGGAAAAGTGCTTTGCACTTCGCAAGCAAGGTAAAAATATTTCTATATCTTCACATACGTATAAAAAATATCTATAATTAGGGATAATGTTTTGAAATGGTTATTGTTATCAAGATCAGTCACTCTCAAACAACTAATTCAATATAAATATAAAATTCATTTGAACAGTCAGTTAATTTTGTATCAATTTTTTTAAAGTTCAAGTTGTTTATATCAATGGATTTTGCATGGATCCACCCCAAAATTCAATTACTTCTGTCATAGCCTATTGTCTACCCTTCTACAAAGTTTCATTGAAATTCATGAAGAACTTCTGGTGATATCCTGTGGACAGACAAGAACTTTTGGCTATATAATATAGTGTATGCATATAACTACAACATAGGTAAGTTAATTGTTCTTAGAATCCCCCCCACAACCATCACCAATTCAATTAGTTCTTCCCTGGCCTACTGTTCAACCTTCCTCAAAATATTGTGTAGACAGTCATGTAGGGAAAAGTAAATGGGGAAATAATTCTCAATCAAAATTTTCTTTCTCACTTTCAAGTGAAAAAAGAATTCCCTGTTGACTCGTCCCCTTAGATTGAACATTTTTTTATTACAAATTGACCTTTTGAAAGTGGAAAAGTAGAACAGTGAATGAACAAGATGAGAAGAGTGAGGATGAAGCGGTTATTTGGGCCTTCGCCTTTCTGTCTGGCTGTTAAGCTCAATAGGAAGAGCGATGCTTAGTTGAAGCAACTACGTTATTAGGTGCAGGTTTGATTCCTGCAGCAGCCCCATTTTTCTTTAATTGTTCATTCTATTTATGCTGTGTAGGCCAAGTGACTCATTCTCTGTGTGATAATTGGAGGTCAATCCAAATAATTTCAAATATGTGTCCATAAATGTATTCATTTATGTGTGTATATACACACACACACACACACACACACACACACACATATATATATGTATATGTATATGTAAAAAAATTCTGCAGCCTCATGAAGTATTTATCTTCTACTACAAATATTCGTTTCTCAACATAATCTCCTACCTTGAATGCATTTGTCTTGGTGAATATTAATCACTTAGATCGAATATTTTACAGCAAATAAGTATACGTCAGGCTAAAGACAAATGGACCCAACCTCATATGTACACATGAGTGTTTGTGTCAAGTTATCTTGACTTTAAGTTACTTATCAATACTTCAAAGTTTTTATACACATGTACTAACATATACATAAATATACTTGCAAAATATGAATTTTTGTTTCACACACACTTATATATATATGTATATATATATGTGTTGGTGTGTGATGAGTATGTGGATACTTTTATTAAGTCGAAAGGCAAAGCATGTTTGTATAATAAACTTGATTTAGTTACTACTATCTTCCGTAGTCCACTCAATTATATGTATATGTATATAAATGAGAAACATGTATTTTTTTGCGTATAGATTTGCATGAATAATTCATGTATAGAGGAATAGATAGATACATGCAAACATGTACACACGCAAATGTGTACTTACAAACGTGCACACGAAAATGTGTACTTACAATCATGTACACATACAAATGTGTTCTTACAATCGTGCACACGCAAATGTATACTTACAATCATGCACACACACAATTGTGTACTTACTAACATGTACACATGCAAGCAAATGCGTACTTACAATCCTGTACACATGCAGGTGTGTACATACTAATGTATATAAAATTGTATATATGAATGATATGTTTGTGCAGATGGGTATGTTTTTATCAGTTTCATTGATTTGGAAATAATGCAAATTTCCAAGACACTGATTTAGTAGTAACTTGGTGCTTTCGACTCAGTCACTTTATATTCTTGCCCATTGCTGTACATATTGCAGAGATCTAGGTGTGTCTGTGTATCTTTTTTTTAAAAAAAAAGATATATCAGTTTCATAGATATGAATCAAAATCCTAATTCAACAATGTCTACTACATTTTTTCACATCAAAACCCAATGAAAATATCCGAAATAAATCGTTTTAGTTTGAGAAAACTAAACATTTCAAACTCTAGGTCATCTTCGTTTTTCGCTGTAGACTTTTGTTTTTATATAATAGACTGATGGTCACAATTGTTAGTTCTCTCCTGATACTCGGTCACTTATATCATTCACTTAGCATAAAGAATTAGTGTTCTTTAGATTGAAGTAGCAATCACCTGACAATCTACATTAGCAAATTGCGGTTATATTATGCTCAATAATAGTGCAGATGCTAAAATAGACCAGAGATGATATGGTCAATCTGAGTCTTGTTGGATACTCGAGAGATTAATCTCATGATATGCAGTCAATTTTATTGACAGAATAATGAGAGTGGTCTAAAATTATGGAAATTTGCCAGATATATAAATACTAGCATGGTACCTGTCAAAAATTATGGGATTATTTATACATGGATTGGCAATTCTGCCTAGGATCAAAGTGTTACTCTCAGGCCCTCTACCTAAGAACGGAGTGTAATATCTATGCACTCCGATTAGGATCAAAGTGTCACTCATGGCCTTGCCTACGATCAGAGTATAGTATCCATGTGTTCATTGAAATCTTATGCACACATGCAATAAATATATGTATGTATGGATTCACATTGTGTTTTATATTTGTGAATTACAAAATATTATAATTGTTTTTATGAAATTTTATCTGTATTCATTAATTCATACACAAACCACAAACTTTAGAAGACATTTAAAATTTTCAGCATCATTTTTATACATACAATCCGTCAAGAAGGGAAAGTTGCCAAAATATCCTTTACCTTTCTTTGACTCATCACTGTGGTAGATTGGTCACCTCAGGTTCAGTTAGCCATTATTTAATTCACTGTTGAGTTATGCCAAAGACTTTGAATAGTGTGCTCGACATCTCTCCACTCAGAAGAAACTCTCCTTAAGTCTGAGGGATTACAGCCAAAATCACATTGGATACACTGGTTGTCGTAAGATCACCAAAGTTGAGTAATGTTGAGTCTGATCAGTACTTAGTGAGGTGATCCTTGAGGAATACCAGATGCCGTAAGCGGAATGAAGATTTGACTGGCCTGGCAAGCCAAAAGTATGTCTCGCTAACAATAGCTTGTATGTACTTGACCCTGCAACACCCTCAATTTAGATATAAGTAAAGAATGAAGTCACATACTCACATCTTTCCATGAGGCATATGTGTAGAGTTTGAGAGGTTCCAGTTTTGAAGAATGTTGCCCTAGTTGAATTGCAGTTATACTTTACTATTTTACTCTGTTACACATCCGCCTGATGATGAGAAGACTATTCTTGAAAAACCCACACTAGCAGCAACAGATTAAAGCATATGCTGTGCATGCATTTATTCATCTATCAACTGAACCACTGTAGCCATCAAAGATGGTAAAGGGTTCTATCTTTTATCATATTTGCGTGTTAGTGAGTGTGGTTTTTTAAAAATTTATACGTGCTCCTGGCAATGCCATTTTGTCTACAGATTTGAAAATTGGCATCAGCCCTCCACTAGACTCTTTCCAAAATGTCTATGTTTGATTTTTAGATAAAAAGGCTTTTTTGACCTTCATTTTAACGATTTTATGATTAACATCTAGATTCTCCAGAATCGAGATGTTTCTAGATGTTTGTTTTTTTCTTTGTTTTTATGTTTTTCACTCTATTTTAGATTCTCTCCAGTTGAAAAGGCCAGAGATATCATAATAGAATTTATTCTGACTATATTTATTCTTCAATTGAATTTTTTTACATGACTTCAAAATTTGGCGCTACGGCTGTTCGATTATTGACTGAAATGGTGATTTCTACGTATTTATCCTAACATCTCACCGACATATATATTTTTTTTCCGGTTTGATTTCTTATTCTTCAAAACAATGATGGGAAATCAATAGACTCTGAAACCTCTGCTTTTAATGAAGATCGAGCATTATTGTGTCATTCATATCATTATATTTTCCTTTCTGCCCACACATGTGTACACTTGTGTGTATGTGTCGGCATATATGTATGTATGAATTATATATATATGACGGGATTATTTATGGCACTTCTGCCTATAATCAGAATGTCTACAGTCTGTCTGGGATAAGTGTTGCTCCCTGGCACTTCTGTCTATGATCAGAGTGTTGTATCTATGTGTTCATTGAAAAGTGTTATGCACAAAAAAATATACTTATATATGAATAAATATTATGTTTTATATATGTGGATACTGTGCAAGCATTTTTCCACAAGTGCCTGTTGATACATACATACATATGTACATTCCTGCTGGAACATCGTATATTTATTTTTGTAGACTTCCATTCCATGTCAGGTATTACTAAGAATCAAACTATGTTGGATTGAAGTCTGTGTATGTGTGTGTGTGTGTGTATGAATATATCTTTACACACACACACGCATACAAACAATCAGTTTCATGTACATATTGTTTGTATAAGAGAAGGGGAGCTGGAGTTGGGTTAGTAACAATATTTCTACCCTAAAGCCAGAATCATCATTAGATAGAGACTTTGTTGGAAGCCATTTTGTCAATATGGTCTGACAACATATGTGTATGGTGGATGTATTTATACATATCTAAACCTATATATAAGTATGATTTATTGGTAATCTTCCTTTTCACTTACCATCATCATCATCTTCTTGAATAAGACATAATCGTAGACAGAGAATTAGGATTTATAAATATAAGGTCATTGATCCTAAATAAATGCATATGAATCTTGAATTGGGAATTTGTATACACCTTGTTACTTATGTATGCAGCATTGATATTGTACATGAAAGAGCTTGGTTTTACTCGGAAAATAGGAGATGGGTTAAGAGGTTTTTTCATGGTACTCTCTACATTGGGGTTGAAATTACTCATTCTTCTAACAATTTTTATATTTGTAGAAATAGTAATTTCAACTTGCTTTTGTTGATCATTAATTAATTTGCAATTAAATGTCAGTGTTGAAGAAAAAGCAGAGGCTGATAAATTTACCTAATCAGATTAAATTACTTGTTGAGGTATATAGGTATACAAACTGTGTGTATTGAGACAGTAATCTTTCAGTGTTTAAGGTTTGATGGAAGAAGATAGACAAGGAATTTTTCTTCTTTTCTTGTTTGTATACAAGGGGGTGAATGTGTAGATCCAGTGAGGGTAAATATTGTCCAAACGTTAGGGATCAAGCGCTTTCAACTATACTTCTGGTTATTATTTAGATCAAGGATAAAACTACGAGAATTATTTGTTCTCCTATTCAGCATGCACCATATCTACTTGTATATGTGGTATGCACTTGCTTGAACGAAGATACTACACTATACACACTTCATCATTCAAACACTTTTGATGACCCCCAAGTTATCAAACAAATCTACTATTACTACAATTATCATTTGTACTCATCGAGTTTTCACACCAGTAGTAACTGGTAGTTTCTACTCGAGATCAAGTGGCAGCAAGTCTTCACCAATATTCTAATAACTTTCTCAGTATTCTTACTGATTTTTAGTCATACTATCCTTTAGATGGTCTCAAATCTTCTGCAGTTTTCCACTTCTTCCAATCTCTATATGAATCTTTTCAAGGCTGTTCCAAACACTCCAATAGTTATGGGCATAGTTTTTCAATTCTCTTGCAAGACTTAGGTGTTTTTTTAGCTTTTCATTTTCTTTCACTTATTCTCTATCATATGTTGGAACAGCAACCTCCATAATCCAACAAATTTTCTCCATGTTTATGATGACTAGATAAGGTTTTCTGTTTTATTTATATACGCACATATGTAGATTCACTATTTTCTTATATATATATATATATATATATATAATGTGCTATTATTTTCTTTATATTTGGTATTTTATTTGTATAAAGGATTACCTTTGATAGTGCGTTTTTTGATGTAGTGCAGTTAAGGTATTGCTGTACAAATTGATGTAATTAAGTATAAGCCGAAAAACAAACACATTGAATTATAATGCAACCTTCACCAGTACTATTTAGAACCATGGAAAATTTTGGAACAAATTAACCACACTAATCAAGGTGTACCAGTATGTGCATTAGCTATTTTCTTTATATATATATATATATATATATATATATATATATATATATATACACATATATTTATATATTCAATCAATAAACCAGGAGGATATCCTTTTGGGAGAAAAAAAGATGATATGCACTTGTAGAATAAAACCTCTTGAGATATAGTAGCCATCTGTCTCCCTGTCCTTTATGCTGGAATCTCTTCAACTGACTGTATCGTACTGAGCTGGCAATTCATCCGGGGGGGGGGGTATATTGATTTATATTTGAAACCTTTTCTGCTTTGCCACCTTTCAAAGTGGACTGAACGCAGGCCATGATGTGTGACTGCTTGTAAAGTTGGTTATTGGTTGATAACACTAATGACATTCTTTTATGCTATTGCGTAATAATTTTCTGTTTCTTGGGGGTGGATGGCTAATGGAAAAGGAAATAGTAATCTTCACCATTCAAGTGCAATCTCACTATGATACTATGACCAAGTAGGTACACTTGAATCTTTACTATCACGTGTACCTTCATACAAGTTTAACCATTAACTACATACTGAGGATCAGCTGGGGGGGGGGGGACTAATAGACCCCCCCCTCTCCATCATTGGGGCCTGGACGTCAGGGAGCTTTATAAGTAATAGTCCACCTACTGCATTTCTACTGTCAAACCTCACTAAATGTAGGAGGTGGTCAAGCTAAGAATTAATGCAGTCCTATTGTCCAGTAGAAAATGTTTTGGGAATGAAAAGTGATCTTTGTCCAGACGCTTTTAGGGTGAAAACAGTTTTTTTAAAATTTCCTCTGCATATATCGAACTTGGGTAAGCAGTAGTAAAGGGGTGGCTGCAAGACATGGAGACCCTGCTTCAAAGCAGGGTTGCCATTTTGGTCATTCTATTAACAAATTCAGCCTTTTTAAAAATGTATTTGGTCATAAACTCATTTATTTTTCCCTTTGTTTTTGATTATCAAAAACAAAACACCCTGCAATGGAATGAAATCATGTCTACCTAATTATCATCATCAGCATTATTTTATACTTGTCTGAGAGTTGATGAGGAATCCAAGATTGCATGAAAGGGTTGATTGTGAAAAAGTTTTGAGGACCCTTTCTTTAGGACTTTGAAATATAGAATTGATTGAGGTAAGCTAACTTTGTTGTAGAAGTATTTCTAATTTTTGATGAATTTTGTTTTTGCTATGTAGTGCAGTACTGCATTGTTTTATAAGCAATTTTGACATTTGGCCTGAAACCTTTCGAACTATCTGGGTTACCCTGTCTCAAAGACAAAGAACAGAGAGCGCAACGCAGAATTGTGATTCTCCAATTTATTTGTTCTTAATCCCATGTTTTCATACAGTCCCCTAAGGGTGCATCCAACAATTTTTTCATCATCGATTGATCTGTTGATTTCTGATTGGTTCCATCATCATCAGTCTTTTAACGCTCGTCATTGGACATAGACCTTCCCAAGGATTCGCCACAATCCTCCATCATGGGCATCACGGAGTGGTAAAAATTGTTGATCATTATTTTCCAAAGCCCAAATTGACATCCTCAAATGTCTTGTCTTGTCCACAATCCAAGGATATTCAGTTTACTGTCATAGAGAACTATGTTTAGCAATTGATTTAATCAATTTATTGCTTCAGCTCTACAGTTTATTGATAACTTCTCAGTTTTGTTTGAAACCAATTTATTTGAATGGTGCAAAATAAATATAATTTAAGACAGTTTGTGAGACTATTAACCACACAACTGTGAGGGGCACCAGAGTTCTAGGGGTGCAATAAATCTGAGGAACCCTGAAAAAATTGGCAGATAGGCACCTCGTTCCATGACTGATATTATTATCCATTTCCTCAACATTTTAATGGTGTTTTCATTTTGCTACTTTCAACTAAGTATTTGGGGATGGTTTATATTTCCTTCAGGACAATAAAAAAAATATTTTTTGGGGAAAAAAATTAGTCTAGAGTCCTGCGAGGGGCACCCAAGTCCCCAGCTACAACTCTGATTAAGCAGTTATTTTTGTGTAGAATTTTATCACCTGAATAGAAGTATAATATAATATATCATATTGCTACAATATGAATTAATTAATTATCAAGTATTTTTTTGCTTAGAACCTATGGAAGAACTCAGATTCACAAATGAAAACTTAGCTCGTGGAAATATTTGTGAGTAATATTAGAAAACAGTCATAAAAAAGATCTCTTGAGGCACAATATTTGAATATGTACCTTGTGAATGGGAAGATTTTTTTTGTTTTTTTTTTTAAGTCAAAAATCAAAAGTTGAAGCTTATACAGCTATCATAAATATAGCAAAGGGACCTGCATATATTAATTACATTTGAACCGGGATTTTTAGGTAACAAAAACCAGCTGAAGATATTAAGCAAAGGATATAAACTTCGGAACATTGTTATGCTTTTAGATTGATTTTTATGAACAACTTTACATTTTTCAAAATTGATATGATTTATGTAAATATCTTGATATGATTTTTAATTCATCTTGAATAAAGTGTTTGATCCTGACTGATTTTGATAACAATAACTGTTTGATAAGATTTTCTGTGATATTAATAGTTTCCTGAGTCCTTGAAGATGTCAATCATAAATAAGTTTAACTTAGTTTTTGAAAACAAAAGTAACAATAAATTAGGGTCATAAACCAACATATTTCATGGCAGTATACAAAATGCAGGGAACTTCTACAAAAATCCCCTTGCATCTCACTGAGTGTCAGTGAACCTGAAACCTCAGGTATGTATGTATATTGGTGATATAAATAAAATCATTCTCCACTTATACCCTCATCAAGGGTGTTGCAATGTAAGTTATACACAGGCAATTGTTAGTAAGACCCTTTTCCAGTTTGCCAGGCCTGTCAAAGCTTTGTTCTGCTTATGGAAACTGGTATTCCCCAATGGTCACCTATTTAGTTACTGATCAGGTTCAACATCACTTAACTTTGGTTATCTTACGAGAACGTGTGAATCTAATGATATTTTGGCTTTAACCCTTTCAGCCTCAGGGAAAGGTTCCTCAATCTTTATCTTTGTGTTGAGTACTCTTAGCTGAGAGGTATTGAGTGTGCCATTTAAAAAAAAAACGTCTTTGGTCTGACTCAGCAGTGAATTGAACAACAGCCAATCAAAGTGGAGGTGAGCATAGAAACCAGTAGAAAACTCAAATGGCAATGGGCTGGCCATGTTGCAAGAATGTTAGACAATTACTGGACGTCATAAATTCCTAAAGATTATGTCTGAAAATGTGGCCAGCAAAATATGAGCTGGTTTGACAAGTTCAGAAAGAATTCGCTTCATGACGCCAATGATAGAGAGGTCTGGCGAATCTTGGAGGAGGTCTATGGCCAACGACGGATGTTAAAGGGCTATTGATGATGACTCTACCACTGGTCCATGTTGCTTGGTATGAAACTACAAGTCCCAAAAGATAATTGTTCACCATTTATTATTATTATTGTACTGCACGTTGAAAAGTTGAAGTTAAAGTATTGTATATTGAAGTACAGATTTTTTTTAACTGAAAACCATTTAAAAAAATTACTGGAACATCTCTGGATGGTGGGTTGTTCTTGACTTATTTTCATGATGCATTCAATTGAAAATGTGTATGTGATTTTGGTAAAAATATCAAATATATTAAATCAAGTACAGTATAAATAGAAAATCATCCAATTATATAAAATGCAATGCATATCCATGTGTACGTATATATTTTAGGGTGTGTATCAGTTTTCAATGAGCACACAGATACTAAACTCTGATCCTAGGTGGAAGTGCTGAGGAGGAACACTGATCCTATTCAGTACGCACAGATACTATTCTTCCATCCTAGGCTAGGGGCAGGGGAGTTACACTGTGATCCTCAGTAGAGTACACAGACGAATTTGTTCCTTTATTCATTCATTTGTATATGCATATGTCTGTCCTTGTATTATAGATATATGCGTTTGTGTACATATACACACTTACATACTCATACACACTCATATATTCAAATATGTATGTGTATATATATATATATATATATATATATATATATATATATATATATATATACGCCTTGGTTAGTGTGAGTTTTGATGTAGTGTGGTTAAGCCATTGTTGTACAAATTATTGTAATTGAGTATTATCTGAAAACACAAACACATTGAATTATGATAAGACCTTGAACAGTGTGGTTTTGAACATTACTGGAACAAATTAACGGCACTAATCAAGGTATACCTGTATATATATACATGTATAGAAAATATATATATATCGAGAGAGGTATATATAATTGTGTCTGTGCCATTTATATTCACTTGGACAATGTTGGCAATCTTGAAATCTATTTCCACCACCCATTGCTGCTGCATTGGCTGCTCCTGCTTCCAGACTGGCATTCACCCACTCTCACTTGAATGATGACATTCACTGATTACTCCAATGTCTATAGCTGAACAGTGAAGCATGGGCTGAAGGATAGTCGGAGAAGAGAGATTGGATAAGACTGTGGGGCGATGGTTGGGGGGGAAGACAATGACTGGTATGGCAGCGGAGGAGACTTTGTCCATGGCTCTTCTGAGGTAGGGTGCAATTTAGAGACACAATATTGCTGTAGCCTACATAGGATTGCCTGTTTCATATTGCTACATGTATTCGTATTATTATCCTTATTTTCAAGGCTTTTGAAGCTGGATCATTGCTCATCTGATAAAGATGTCTCTTCTTTTAGCAACTGGTGTCTCCTCCCCTATGAGATGATAATATGGCCCCCTTTGTTCACCATACTCAGCCTCATCCTTGTTTTGAAAATTTGATTCGAAATTTGACCAATATATGTTTTGTAAATTATCACTAATAGGTTGATTATGCGTATGGTTAGTGGAAATGAATTTTCAAATTCTTTGGTTTTTCTGTGTAATTAGTATTCTTAAGGATGATATCATAAGTTGCCTTACATGCAGTCTGAGGATAAAACCGAAACAACGGATTTGATATTCACATGGGTGAGCACTCAATAGAAGTGACACGAATAGCGGGACACATCTGTTGTTGTACTTACTGAACATAGTATATCAACAGCGATCATGGAGTAATTGACTTGCATGACAAACATCATAGGATGATTAGGGGGACAGTTTTTATTAAAAAATTATGAAATCTCTAAAATTAGATTGTTTTTTCTGTCAAATGTGAAAAGTTTATTACTCTATCTATCTATCTATCTCTCTCTCTCTCTCTCTCTCTCTCTCTCTCTCTCTATATATATATATATATATATATATATATATATATATATATATATATATATAATAGTATTTATCAAAAAAGATGATACAAAAACTAATAACACCAATAGTAGAAGGCGCAAAATACTTCCAACGAACTTGATAACCAACAAACTCGGGGGAGAATTTTGAAAATATAGATATACAGATTGTGAATACAGCTTCCATATTGATTGAAAACATAATCAAGAAGAAGATACCTCTGAAGCTGGAATTTACAAAGTGTCCTGTTAGGACTGCAGCAAGAAGTATATTGGTGAGACTTCCAAAAGAACACATCTACAAACATTGAAGTTGGATTACAGCCTCAATGTCCTCGTATATCATCAGAACAAAATGGGCCTTAATTTAGACCCGAGAAAGGTACTATCCGTCAAGAAAAAAACAAATGGAACGGAAAGATTCTGTATTGATATTACAATTCTGAACAATTGATCAAAGACCAGGATTTCTGAACTTATCCCCCCCACCTACCCGAACTAATTCTGAAACAACGTGAAATCATAATCAGCAAATATAATTGTAATCATTTTAGAATAGGCTAAACATCTTCTAATTCCATCATTCAAAAATAAACACACACACACACACACTTACTGACCATTTAATGCTACAAATGCATTACACTGAAAATCTTCTATAATATCTGTTCAGAACCCCTCCAATTCCTTCATTTTCATTGTTTCATTTAAAACTACTATTTTGAAGAAGCCAGATGGTGAAACATGTAAGTGTGATAAATGTAAAAAATGTGCAAATGAAGTCTGTCCGAATAGTATTCAGCTATTTAATATTGATCAAGAAAACTCCAACCTAGGGCAGTGGCACCTTAGGCCACTTCAAAATCTTCCCTTGGGGAATTCTTGGGACCTCAAACACTTATCCCTATGTCTTTTCTACTTTTCAAAACAGTCTGAAAATTCCTCTTTCGGGATTACCATCAGCTGTCTTGCTGCATTCTCTTTAATTCCATCCATGGTCTAAAATCTGCTCCCTTTCAACAATGATTTTAGTCGAGTCTGGACTGTAGTTGTGCTGACACACTCTGGTGATGCAATGTTCTTACGAAAAACCCTTGAGGAGACATGAAGAATGGGTAGGTGCATTATCATGTTAGTTATTATAAATCCAGTGGTCACACAGTACACAAGCTCACTCAATGGTGTCTCCTTGCTTACTAATCAACCAGACTGGAAAGTGCCTGTTCATGCTCACATAAGCTGGGATTGGTGCAGGCAAACCAACTTCAAATTCTTAAATAGTTTCATCAAGCATTTCAGAGAACAACAAAGTTTAGAAACACTGCCTGAGTATAGATATTTACTAAGCTTAGGTTAGTGTGCTATATGACCACAATGGAGGACCCAATTGATTACACTAGGAATGATCATTGAGATGCTTGATAAGAGTAGACATCCACACCGTCATATGTATGAACTATTATCATTTGAGTGTGCAGCTAATGAAAGGTGCTTAATATTCAGAAATGCAGTTTAACATGATGTTGTATACACTCTAAAAATTGAAAATTTTGAAAAGGATATTTCCCTCAAGCTCACTCTTTTGGATAACTTGAATATCTCTCTCTCATTCACATATCATGTCTATCTGGAAAGTATGAATATCTTGAGAACAGCTTGTGTGGTCTTGATGCAACTTGTCAACCAAACAGAGAGGACCTTACTATGCGAGCGTGAACAAACACTCTCCCGTCAGGTTGATTGAAACTAGTCTTATTACTGCCTAGAATATTGAAGTGTTGTGGTTTTCAGTGCAATATTTTTTTTCTCATCAGTACAGTTGAGCACACTTATTCCAAAATATTCCAAAATCTGAAACTTCCAAAAGTCAATATGGCACATAACTCATTTTGACTAGAGTAAAAGTTTAATTAACTTCCTTAACTGTTTGGAAACATAAAATTATATTTATACTACAAACAAGTGAAAAACTAAACAAGTAAAAATTCCCAGAGTTAGTTTCTATTAGATCTACAGCTATTTGTAATTCAATGCTTATTTGTTTTTATATAACCTAAATAATAAAAAAAACCCAAAGGATACAGTGTATTATCTATTCTCTTGTTTCTTGTCCTTCAAATTTTTCCCACCTCAAAACTTTTACCTGCTCTTATATATGTGTGTGTGTATATATATATATATATATTCCACTAGTGTCACTTTCTCTTTTCTAACTCAATTCAATAATGATTTTGTTTTTGTCGAAATATGGAAAAATTCCAGGAAACAAATGAAGCGAAATAATCTTGAAACTTTTTTATTTACAATACAGCACAAAAAAATTTTTTTTTTTGTACACAATCTAATTGGTGGGAGATAAACGTGGATTGAGAAACCTATGAAATTACTCCCCTTACATTACAGGCCCCCATTCTAAATATACCTCATTATCTATACGGAAAATTCCCAAATTCAAAACTCTTTTGGTTCCAGGCATTTTAAATGAAAAGTGTTCAACTGTATTAAAATAACATATGTCTCTTGTTATAATACTTTTTCCTACTCTAAATGATTCAAATTTATTCTTAGGCTTCATTAAATGTAAACTTGGGTCAATTTTGTCGAGTTTTTCTCCATTAAATATAAACTTGGGTCAATTTTGTTGAGTGTTTTTCTATCATGCTTATTATAAACAACATACTTTTGTTGTAGTTTTTATATCTTCACTTTGTTAGCATTAAAACACATTCAGTTGACCTCCGGGTCCACTTCGATGTCCTACCATTTGTATTAATGTAGGCTTGGCTCAGTGGATAGAACTTGAATGCAACATATCTAAAGTTTAGTTAGTTGACATCGATCATTTCCATAAACTTGTTAAGGAAGAGGACAACTAATTTAAACACATTCATATTTTACTGGTTCTAATAAAATATGCAATAATCAATTACCTGAGATGATCATTATTTTTAGTATATTCTGTGGACATATCTCCAGTTTCAACCTCTGCACACTGATGTGACATTTGATTGACGTCTTTTAAACTTCTCAATCCAACCATACTTCAGTCGTCTTTGAAGATATGTTTCTTCTATTCATTAGTTTTCCGAACTTAGTAGTAGTTTAGAGATGCTTATTTGGGATAGACATCTACTAATTAGGTTACCTTTCCTTCATCTGTTGACAGTTATCCTTGTTGAGGTCTTTTGGGGTAATTTTTATTAAGTTGATACATAACGAAATGCCATGTATTTTTAAATCATTGAGAACTATAGTAAAATTGAAAAACTTACTAATATAATCAAAATCTTTTTACTGAATCAATTAGAATAGTGATGAAATTTGTTATTGTTCAAGGTTTCTGAGCTCTTGATGTGTTGTCTAGCATGAAAAACTAATTTTTAAATACAAATTCAAATTTAGACATAATGCTGCTCAAGCTATTGGAAATGTCAGTAAAACATTAGGAATGAACATTACTACCATTCAAACTGTTCAGCATTGGTTCAATAGGTTTTGGTCTGGAAATATGGATACTGATAATCAACCTCGGGGAAGCCTGAATCTGATCTTAATGGTGGAAAATTATTGATAGCAGGGGCCAACTACCCATGAAAAGCAGTTAGGACTGCAACCATATTGCATCATTTCAAGGTAATAAGAAAGATGGGTCACACATGGAACTAAATGAAATGCTCCATGACAGTGCTACACCCTACACCTCAGCTGACTGAGTCTAAGCTTTGAAAATCAGGATATAAAGTCTTGCAACATCTTTAATATTCACCAGACATTTCTCCTACCGATTAGACCATGCAGCACAATTACTTAGGTAATGAGTGTTATTTTTTTGATTGCTTCTGTGCAAAAAGTATAGTGATTGTGAACAGGACAGTGATATTCATAAGTAGCAGTTTTTCCTACTTGGTGCGATTAAAAGTGGGCAAATTCTCCCGCTGTCCAATTAAAAATAAGTATATTCCAAATTATCACTGTTATGGTAACAAAAGGGTATAATTGATATTTTCTATAATTTTTTGACATAATTAATTAGAAAATAGATCTTATTACCCAGAAACGGAAAAGAAGTAAAAATTTGTTTCACAGTGATATATTTTTGAGCATTTTGAACTTAATATCTGCAATGAAAGGTGTATTAGGGAAGCTATGATTTGTGCTTTTCCTTAATTAATGACCACTAAACGTAAAGATGGCATATTATCATTAGAGGTTGAGTGGAAAAGGTTACTTGCTTCAAATGGGCCATACTTTGATTAAATGCCATTCTTTATTGTTTATATCATCATTCACCTTATATTCACCTTTCAATGAAAAAAACGTTTCATAGGTAACAACTGAACATCATAATTGTTGCTTTCTGATACCATATCACATTAGTGCACCATTGCTCAGTACCCTACCCAATACTATATACTAGTCCACCATGACATGAAAGAATTGAATTCTATGGACACTCAATGAGAAAGACTTGATGAGTGTCTGACTATTAATGATACTCTGCACTTTGACCTGCTCTAGTTGATAACTTCACAGATAGGCTTTGTCACTCGCTGGTAAATGGCTATGAAAGTATTTATTCTTTTACCATAATGTAATTAGCCATTTAGTTTCGAGGGCCAGGCAAATATGTCATTTAATGTGACAGCTGTTGTGACCTTCTTGATTTCATTAACCACATCTGCTGCAAATGACTTCAAAAACATTAAAAACATTCAAATTTCAACCAAGAAAAAATGTTTTTCACCTTACCCTTAACTCAGATCACTTATAATGTAAGTTATTTGGGGTTTTTTCTAATTGTTGCATGAAGAATTATATTTGGAAACTACATATAGCAAATTGTTGAAGTAGCATAACAGCTATGTGAAAATTTTGAAAAAATGCAAGTTCTTCAAATGAAATCTGTATATTTTGCAGGGCATATTTTTTATTACACACACAAAAAGAAATATATATCTATAAATTATTATACCTCAAAAACTCATATTTGGCTTTCCTTTTTTTCACACTTTACTTTAATTTATTCAACCCTTATGTGGAATTTATCTGCCTATTTTCATGTGTGTGTGTGTGTGTGTGTGTGTGTGTGTGTGGATATGCTTTGCATTTTACATATGAGGTTAATTATATTTTGTATCCAAGTTTCTAGGAAGAATAATTTTAAAGTCCCTAAGTTCATTTAGTGTATTCATGTGCATTTGTAATTTGTCCGTATGTGAGTGAATATGATATATGCATTTGCTTATCTATGTAGGTGATTCTGTACCAAATCTCCCGCTGCCTCTTTAGTCACCCTCTCTGATTATCCTGAAAAAATTTAGTGGTGTTCATATACCAAACTTATGGAGTCTCCCAAAATTGGGTGATTTGATATGGTATGACCCATTTGAATGTATGTGTACATATGTTTTTAGTGTGAGTGTGTGGATGAATATAATTGTGAGTGTTGGTATAAATTCCTAAAAAATGAGTGAAAAGTAAAGTTTCATTTTCATTTTTTTTTTCTTTTTATACCAATTCATTTCATTCTCCTGCAAGTTGCTTGACTATGTTTTTTCAAAATGGCCAGATTGAACTATTGCAAAGAAAGATTTCTGGACTTCAAGGTCATTTCTCCGCATTTGATCTACTCTTTCTGTTACAAAGGTTAATTTGGTCACTGCTGAGAAGCTACCTTTCACTAAAAATTAACCTTTGTGTAAATGTTTTGATTTATTTATTTTTCTCTCTTCTTTCACAGAATGAGCGCCTCAGCTCCACAGACAGAAAGCACTATGATGACTCGTTCGAAAGGTAAACATCAGATTTTTTTGTATCCCTTTTTCTTTGTGTGCTTGTTTTAATCTTAGGTTGTTGCATATGAAGTGTTGTTTTTTTTTTCAATAGGAAGGATGAAAAAAGGGAAAAAATTGAATATTCAATCAAAATATGACCGATTTGAAGCAATAACCTTTTCCCTACAATCTATAAAATCCTTCAGCTTTAGTGGTCACAAATTCAATAGAAGCATGAATTATGCCTTCTCCATTGTTGAATCTTTCATAACAAATACAAAATTCAGGATGCTTAAAAAGATGATAATCTGTAAGGGAAATATCAAGTAAATATGAGAGATGCTGCAAAACTTTTTATCCCTATTCTCTTATCTTAGACACAGTCAGTTGAGAGATGTGGGTTGTGTTAACTTTTCCTAATGCCTCGTAATCATGTGATATGATCACTGTTGAAGTCCTAAAGTCTCCAGAAAGTGCTTGAATCATTATTCAAGGGTCATTGACCATTACTGTTGGTTGTTATTCATCATTAAGAATAGGCTTGGGTTTCCTTCCAGGTATATCCATATTTCTAGATCTAAGCATATTGAACCAATGCTGAACAGTTCACACTGGTTGTGTTCACTCCAGATGCTTTGTTGATATCAGCAGTTTGAGCAGCATTATGCCCTAATTTGAAATCAAACTAGACAATTAGTCATACTTCTTGGATAGACACAATTGTTGTTAAGTGCTCAAAACCTCCAATAATAAAAGATTCTATCTCTATTTACATTGAAGCTGAAAAGAAATTCAATTACATTGATAAATCTTTCACTTTTAGTATTGTTTTCTATGATGTAAAATAACAACATTTTATGTGTAACAACCTAATATGCTTGCTGGGTGTGGATCATCAAACATTCTCTCAGATTGGTCTTAAATGGATGAGCATTGAAGAATGTTGTTGGGCAATAATATTATATAACATTAGCTTTCTTCAAGCAATAGTAAGAACTTATAAGCCTAAAAAACTCTTCTTCCAGTTTGAATGTAAAACGTACAACTCTGAGAAAACGTTTTTTAAACAAAAACCCTTAGAAAAAAAACATTTTTCCATTTTAGCACCCAGTGAGAGAAGCACTTATATTGTGTAACCTGAAGTACTATCAAGTTTAGGAACTTGGTCTGCTACTTGTTGTGTGAACAGAGTAAATAATCTTTTTTTTTTCTCATTAGTTCTGTTGTAAAGAGGAAATATGTTGAAAAAAATATTTTGCTATTATCTTTCTCTGACCAATACCGGGTATCCTTGCTAGAAAGTTCTTGATTAGAAAAATATTTCAGGTACTGTAATTATGCAAATTAGTTAGTAATTTTGAAAAAGGTGTAGTTTTAGAGAAATTTTCTTAAATCATAAGAATAAAATTCAATTTCTCGTCCAATGTTTGTATATTTATGTTGGTTTTTGGAAAAAATTTTGTGAAGGTAAAATAGAACTATTTTTTTGAATTAATTGGATGTAACAATTCTGATTGAATTAACTTTCCCAGAACAACTGGCAATTGTCTGCATATCTTTGAAGCAATTGATATAAAGTATAGTTAACTCATGTATTTATTTTAGGGATTTAAAAAAAACCTGGACGAGCCCAGGTAGTTCTACTAGTGCATGTATTTACTTATGGGTAGTTGATTAGCTGAAAGCACTAGGTACGATAACACTTTTGGACTATTACACTCTATGAATCCAGGCCTACATCCTCTTGTGCGGAAACAAGAAAAATTAAATAAAAAATCAACAATTTTCCATGTAGATATGTATTTATGTATATGTGTATGTATATGTAAGTATTGTTCCAAAATTTTCTGAACTATTTAAAACTGCCTTGTTAGAGGTCTTCTTATAGTTTATGTTTTTGGGGGTTCATTCTCAGTTGAATTAATTTGCACAGCAATACCTTAACCATACTACATCCAAACCACGCTATTCAAGGTATTCCTGTGTGTGCATATATATATATATATATATATATATATAGGAATATTTTGAATAGTACGGTTGAGCTTAATGTAACTAAGAATCAACTGAAAAAAACATTGAATTATAATAAGATCAATTAATCACACTAATCAAGGTATGCCTGTGTACCATATGTACTGGACTATAAGTCAAATAGTTTACAAGGGTATTTGGAGAACTACTACTCTCTGCAACTCATCCAAGCCACAGAACAGTCCATATCAAGCTTCAGTAGACAACCCCCTAGTCATAATACCAATGCATTAGACACAGTGTAATATTTGCATAGTTTCTTCTTGAATCTTCAAATTAAATGTCTGTTTTATTTACTGTCATATACAGTATATATATTCATACACACATAGTGTTTGCTTTATTATCTTTGACAATGCATATAACAGTACATATTCACATAATATATAAAATGCTATTTTGATTCATGCAAACACATACCTAGTACAGGACATGCACACACACATACACACACATTTGTGTGCATAGTTTTCCTTGCATTTTTTTTTTTCCTGACAATTATTCTTCAGCAATTCAGTCTGTCTCCATTTATGATGACTAGGCATTCTCCAGAAATATTGATTTGTTTTGTTTGTATGTGTCTGTGTCTCTGAATGAGTGAGAAAAGCAGATGAACAAGGCAGGGAGAATCTTCCTATTCCTCTCGGTGGGCAGTTGAACTCAAACCATGCGTCTGGAATTAAAATATGTAGACACAGTGCAACGACCAAAAAAGATTATAATTAAATTGAGGTATCACTCTTATAAGTGACTTTTTAGAACAGATTTTTTTTAGTTGTTATTTTTAATAGCTGAACTCAGACAATGTGTAATCAGCAGGGGAGAAAGAGATGTCTTCAATTCTTATCTTAGATTTTTAACTAAAATATGTGAATGATGTGTAAATATAAACATTTGACAATAAAAACTTGTTTTTGTTTTTTTTTCCATTTCATTTATGTTCAAGCAAGGCACCGTGGGATACGACAGATTCTGTAATCAATTATCACTCTCCGGATATTGAAGATTTTTTCAATTATGTTTTGTTGGATTGATTCTCAATCACATTGTATTCAAGCTAAGTGGACCAGTAGTTGAAGAGACCTTTGAATCATTAACGCTGAGAGATAGAGATCATGTCTTTATGGAAGAAAGAATAAGAGTATCAGTATCAATTACTGTCTCTTAAACAAGTTGGTTCAAGTCGTCATTGATAACTTGTGACTATTTCCATGAAAGAGGAAATATATTTGAGAAGGAGAAATCATCTATCTTGAAAGCATTGTGCAAAATCTTTCCTCGTGTTCAAGATGATGCTTTAGTTTGTTTCAATTCGATGAAAAATGTACAAAGCAATTTTAAAATTTGGTTTCAAAATCTAAAATATATTAAAAGAAAAGTCAAGTTTGGTGCATAGTCCACAAGTATTAGTTGATGTTTAAGGCTTTCCTCTTCCAACTTTCAAGGTTATGAAATTGATAAACAGTCACTCTGACTTTGCTTTTTATTCAAACTGTCAATCCTTCACTTTGATTATATAAACAATAGTAAAATAAAATCATTTATAGTGGGATTTGAACTATGAAGCAAAACTGATCATATATATATATGTATATATGAAACTATTTATTATAAATATGGATATTATTATCAAATGGTCATTATGAAAGACAGTTGGTCAAAAACACTTTATTCAAAATTAATTAAAAATAAAAGGAGGGGAAAATTACTTTTTATGATGTATAGTTATTTATAACAATAATTGTAAATTCTTCAAATTTTTACATCTTTTGCTTAAAATTATCAGTTGGTTATTGTTATCTAAAAGTTCTCAGAGGGATCATAATAAATGGCTTCCTCTATGTGTAAGCATATACAAACTCTATAAACTTGTGATTGGATATATATATGTTATGAATATTTTTATCTTATTAATTTTTTTTCAAAAGGACAGGGATGGATATGGAAATTTTTGACTTCCATTATAATATAATGAACTATGATAGACATTTGCTTTTGCAGTCATAATTATGTGTGCTTCTTTTTTCTTCAAGTTGCAGACATAGTTCAATGGTAATGCATTGGACCTCAAATTATTGGTTTTAAAGTTCCGTTCATAGTAACAAGTTGGTAAAGCTTGTCACTACACTTATGCGGAAGACCGATTTAAAGCATAACAGCAATATCAAATCTATGCAATTATAATGTCCAGGATTATTATGAAAATTTAGTCATATCTGAAAGATAGCAGCGGCCTGAAAGTGTCTGTCATGGACATAGACCTTCCCCAAGATTTGCTAGACCTCTCTATCATGGAGCCAGTACTTCCTGAATTTGTTTAGCTTGTTATGCAATTTTGCATATGATCTCTGGGGATCCATGTCATGAATCATGATGTCCAGCAGATGGGGATCATAACTGTCCATATTCTCATCTACAGTCACATATCCTCATCTTGAACTTGTCCTGCAGACTTGTGTGATATGAGTTTGAGCTATATTGAGTGCCACGTACTTATAATATTTATATCCATATTATAAACATCAATGTACTTGCCAGGGGAGGGGATGTAAAATCTGTCACAATTTAATGGGTGGGGATGGGATCAGGACAGGAGGAAACCAAGGCCACTGTCACACTTTTTTTAGGGTCTGAACTAAACTAAGTCGTGTGAGAAAGATTTGTAGCATAGGGTCTAAAATGTACAGTATTGACAGGGACAAGAAAATTCTTTTGTTTTCAGAGAAATATCAAACTCGAGTCTTTTGGCGGGACTAAATTGAACTAGTTCTCCCCCTTGCATTGTTTATAATAATTGTCTTTTGATGGGAAAATTTTGACAGAATTTTATTTGTCACCTCTACCGTCAACTATCAGGGAGGAGAGAGTAGAGATTGATTAAGGTGTGAGGGCAGTTACGCATCTAAGAGTATGTAAATATGGTGCATGTAGGCTGCACCAAAGGAGCTAGAGGACTGAAAATTGAAACATTTATTCATGTGTAGAAAAAACATTTTTTTTGTTTGTTTTTCTTTTTACCCCCTCCTCCCCTCACGTGAGAGGGATCAATTCACAATGTTAGGTTCATGCTAAACTGATCCCTGTGTTTCTGCCTGGCAGTGTTCATGCTTGTTTTTTTTTGTTTTTTTGATAACTTGTACTTTTTCAGTGATCACCAATCCAACAAAATGCGAGTGAAGTTATTTATTCAATGATCACCTCTTTTCTCCAGTTTTTTGATTGATCACCCTCAACACGACATGCTGCTTAAAGAAGGTCATATGACGGTTTCTATTGAGTGACTAACCAGACCTGTTTGAATTTTTTTTTTCTTCCATTTTTTTCATTTTTTTGTCTGATTTCAGATATGCTCTATGAAATGTTACTTATTGGTAGTACAAAAGGCATGAAAATAGTAGGAAATGGGTTGTCAGTATTCGAATAGATCTACATTACCCAATACATTTTCCCACGAGTTATCTAGCATTTTTACATGAATTGACAGTACAGAAAACAAGTATTTTGTAACTGTTCCAAATTTACTTCTGCATGGCCAATAATGACATGTTGACAGCCTTCAAGACACTAGTTATGTCTCTATATGATTGTTGCAACCGTTACTGGAAGCAGACAGACTCTTTCTGTGCAACTTGCCTAAAGTTCACTCTCGGTTATTACCATTAATCTTTAATTTATGACAATTTGATACTTGTTTCTAAGAAATTTATGACAATTTGATACTTGTTTCTAAGAAATTTATGACAATTTAATACTTGTTTCCAAGAAATTAATTTAAAACATACATGAATGTACTTTTTTTGCAATATAGTAACACTTGAATAATAATAAAAAAATATATGAACAAAACCCGTATAAAGGGATAAATCGATCTCCCAATTTTAAGAAGAAATTCTCTTTGACTTTTTGCATATAACATTCTCTGGATTAAGAGGTAGGCCTCTTACAACATTGACCAGCACCGATAAAAATGAAATAAAAGCCTTGATTTCCATAAAATGTTAATTAAATTTCATTTCCTTATAGAAAGTGCTTCTAGTAACGCGCATAACGGATTAGAACTGTTAATGAAAGCCACACACATTATCAGATCCAAATTGGACAGTTCTGACCAATATTCTAGTGACAAAATTCCTGGTGAGTTTTTTTTTTCAAATTTTGATTTTTAGTAAGTTTCCTCATTTATTTATTCATTTCAAAGAGGGATTTACTTTTTCCTTTTGAACATTTATTTTAAAATCTCTTTTTAGGAAGAGGGTTTCAAGTTACAGTGTTCAGATTGTTTTATCCTATCTCATTCAAATTATCTCCTAACTATTCCTATAGCGTAAAATTGTGTTGTGTATTTGTTGACCCTTTTATAACAGTAACTCTAAGATAAACTTTGTTGATGAAATGTCTGTTGAACAATATAAACTGCCAGATTTCTGAAAAGTAATGATCTGTCTTTAGACTTTTTGAATGATTTATTCATTCATCTATAATTTATATAATTTACTTACAAAGTTACCAAACATTAAAATCAAAATGCCTCTCATTATTATTGTTAACCTTTCTCAATTTGGAAAGACACATGAAGTTTGTCTGGAAAATATTCAGTCATTCAAAATTATTAAAAATAAAGCCTACCTAGTGTAAGAGCATCTTCATCCCCTTTAGAGAACTCCTCTTAGCATAGTGTTGGTGTGTCTGTTCTGACGTGAACATTTGAGCGTCATCTGATTTGGTGTAAGCGTATTTTGCGACAAAAAAAATGATTTATTCATAATCATTCAAAGATGAAACTTTGAAAAGTCTTTAAACTTGAATTTGACTTGATTAAAAGAATGTTTTTGTGCTTTAAATAAAACTTGGAGAAGAAAATATTAAACCACAATCTTTATTTAGACTTACTCTCATATTCCAGTTTGGAGTAAATTGAACTGTAAACTGAACATTCAAGAACTACCTACGATTTAATGAATTACTCAATGGTATCTGTCCATGAATTTTGTTTGGAATTTGGGAGGGATTCCCAGATTTAAAAAAAACACATCTAAATTGCTAACACTGGACTGCAGAACCAGTTCTCAAAATATTCAAAATGGTGGAATACTCTCCAAATAGACCTTGTGTATTTCAAAAACATTATTCTGTGTCTTACAAAAAATATATCCTGTTTCTGACAAAATATTTGGTAACATTTCATGAAAACATACCATTTTTCTTATGAAAAAGATGCACTTAAGTATACTAGCAAAAATTAAAAGATACCATGTAAATATTCAGTCATTATTATATTTGTGTAGATTTTTCAACTTTCCAAATTTTGTTTCGACAATTGAACTTCGTAGTGTTTCTGATGTTGCTACCACAAGGTTTTGGTCTTCATTAAGTGCATAATCTGAAAGAAAACTGGAAAAACCTATTTCTTCTGAATAATTGTTCTCAATATGCCAATCATAACACTCCATATCAGTAATATTAGAAACACAGATGAAACCATATTGCCACCCATGTACTTAGGCAATTCAATCTATACATGGAGATATTCTCCAAACCTTCCTTTTTCTATACAAAGAGGACCACACTGAGCTGAAATCTAGACTATCCTTTCCTCTCTCAAGCAGTGCTTCCAGTCAATTATTTGGAGCTCATCCCATAGCAAGTGATATGTTCACTTTTGTGTCTAGATATGGTCTGCTATACCAGATTTCTCTACCTCCTCTTTGACTGTGGCTCTCTTATGTTCCTCAAGTACGAATTCAAAGGGACGTCTAGTTTCCCCAATACACATTTCCAGATTTGATTCGGCTGAAACGTGTCAACATCAAGAATACAAATAAGGAGTTAAGTTGTCTGAACAAAATTTGTGATGTAGATGACACCTCTCAAAGTTATATAGACAATTGATTTTATGATCTTTATATTCCCATCTTACATGTGCACTTTAATTTAGCATTTTTCTTATAGCAGCTAAGTATGAACTGGGATAATTTGTTTTTAATTTCCTTTAGCTTAGAATGAACTCATGACCTTTGGTTTACAAATGGTCTTTCAAAAGGACAACCAATTTGAATTTAAAAAGATAAACATGAATAGTGTAATATAAGAAACTGCCCTCATACAAATCTTTGATATATTTTTTGGAACAAACAATGAATTTTGGTTTTAAACTGACTTTTAAATAGACTTGCATGCCACTTCTATTGAAAAGAAATGAATCATTAACTGTTTTCTCATGAAACCTTTGTGTTTGAATAAACAAAAAATGAAATTTGTCAAATGTTCTATAAAAAAACTTTACTTTCAGAAATCTAGTGTTGTTTAAATTTAGACTGTTGAAAAGTTAAGCTTATCCTATTCTGTTGATCGTACTTTTCATCCATGTTGTAAGAATTTTCTTTGCTTTGTGTCTGAATGATTGAAATTTTTGTATAAAATGGAGAGTTTTTCAGATTTCATCTGGCTTTCTCATAAAATTTATTATTTGATATTGGGTTTCATTTGAAAAATGTTTTAATTATAGTTAGGTCTATTGCAAAAGGTTCATTTTTTGTATTTGAAAGTCTATTAGGGCTACATACTTAGGTTCTTTTACTTTTCCAATTGACAGTTATCCCTTTAGTTATTTTCTTTTTTCTGTTGTTGAATTTTATTTTTTAAATGATTGAATCATTTGTACCTTGAGGGACTGGTTTTTTCATCCCATCTCCCAATATGATTTTTCGGCGGTACAGAATTTAAAAAAATATTACAGCCTGCAAATCTATTTCTCATAAAATTAACAGCACCACATTTTATTATTATTATTTCATTCTCTTTTGATTTGATTTTCCAAATATTTCTGGAATATACTTTCTTTCCACCCCTTGTCAAAATTTATCATTTTCTTTTTTTTTCAATTTTATTTAGCTCAAGAAACTTATCAAGTTACCGAAAACTGATGTATATTACGTTTTTGTTATTAAGAATTCTGCTTATATATATATAGCCTATCCACTCTTTGTACTTGGAAGTTTATAATGTACGCTTAGATATATATGCAGATCATTTGGCATTCTCTTTTATATTGTCCCAAAATTTCTGAGTTTTCGAAAATTCAAGTTGATGAGGTTTGCATTTCCTGTTAATGCATTCTCCAAATTCATTTAATTGCAATTTTGAAACCTTTCATAAGCTGAAAGCAAAGAAGCAATTGTCATTTAATCTATGTGGGAAAATCTTTTTAGCATTCCCAGACCCAAAACATAACTTAGCCTGAAATTTTCACTATGATTGATAATGCTGCAATGATTGCAGAGAAATATGACTTGAATCTTGAAAGGATGCATAGGTTTAGGGTAGGTTTACAGGATGTTTTGAGTGCCTACAAAGAATTGTATAATAGGACAGTGCGTGAGGCTATGGAGTCAAGCATATCATTGTATTTCAATCCTCTCACAGCAGACAAATGGGAAACATCAACCTTCGACATCAAGGTAGGCAGACGTAGAAATAGTTATTCTTGAAAATTGAACTTTTGAAAATTTTTCCTGTATAGATTAATGATATTAGCTTCTTCACTGTACACCATTTTGGATAGCACAGGAAACTTATAGGTCTTTCATAATATGAAGTTGCATAAAGAAGCTGGGTATGTGTGTATATTTATACCTACATATTGCATCATTCTTGTCATTTTATCATTTACTATTCCTTGATTTATTTAAATTCCTATTAACAAGGTGATCCAGTGTTTCCTCAAGATAAAATGGCTCTCAAGATAATCATTCCTGATGAATTCTTGCTTAGTGTCAAATATCTAGATAAGTTTAATTCAGTTTCTAAAAAAAAAAACCAGCCAGATGTTTAAATGCTGTTCGTATTAGTCTGTGGTCCATACTTCCATAATTTAGTTCATGGTTTTCAGTCCCCTGAATTGTGTCATAGGGGCACCCATGTTTTCACTGGTGCGAAGTGAGATAGCCTGATGGAACAGATCCTTCTCCTGCCTTCCTTATACCAAGCTGCATTGAGTACCATTTTTTAAAGTCTTTAGTATGACGCTGCCATGGATTGAACCCACAACCTTCCGAACTGGTGGCAAACACTCTATTCCTGGGTCACTGTTATCAATGCTGTTAGTATGAAGAGTAGACAAAAAGCTCATGAATGATATTGCTGATATTTAAGAGAATTGGAACAAATGAATGTTTTCAAGTGAGCACTCTTTTATGTTATCTAGTAATGTGAAGAAGCCAGGTTTTCTGCTTTGCACTGAGTGAGTGAAAAAGAGGCATCGATGGTGTTGGTGCACAAACTATTTGTAATAAGTTGAAGTACCGCTTGATAAATGTTTTGTGATGATGATATTTTGTGGCTGGATGACAGCATATCACAGTATTGATAAAAGATTGTAGAGAATTAAAAAACAAAAAAATGTTTCCGTGATTATAATGCCAAGTGGATAGGATATATCATGGTTTATATGATCATTTTGATTTCGAAGGATTTATTTTATATGAAATGCAATATTTTGCATTAACAATATTCGAATAATATTCGTTTCTTATTTGACAATATCACTGGTTTGTGTTTATCATTATTATTACTATTGAGTGTTTGTGGACGTAAGGAGGACATATTGACAGTTTTTTGTAATTTACAAATAATAAATAAGAACAAGGAAATTTAAATGTTTAGATCCAGTTTATATAGCATCCATAAATATGCCTTGATGTTTAATAAATAAAATGAGTATTGTATTCAAGATACTATCAATTATTTTTAAACCTACATTTTTTTCATTATCGTTTATCTTTCATTGAATTATGTTATTAGAAACCATCAATCAAAACTGTTAACATAGGTTTCTTCAGTTTTCAAGTAGGTTTGGTTGGCTATTGAATTATCATGTGTGCAGGCCCTCCAATAGAGCTAGAGAGCTGAAAATTTAAACATTCACTCTCTGTTTTTAGGTTGTTTTTTTTTTGTTTTTTTTTGTTTTTTTCAATCCCTCCTCAAAAATGCAGGGGGCAATTTACAATGTAAGTTGATGTTAAATTGGTCCCTCAGTTTGTGAAAATTTGGACTTTTTAATGGTTCAATAAAAGGTGAGAGAAGTGATTTAATCATTGATCACCCTTTTTCCCTATTTTCCTATTGATCATCCCCAACAGAGCATGCTGCCAAAAGACATTGGTCATGTGACAGTTTCTATTACCCCGACTTGTTTTGTCATATTTCTTTTGAATATACATACCATTAATGTCATGCGATATATGTCAGACTAGCATTTAAGAATAGCATAATTGATTGCACAGAGTAAGACATCTTTTGGGACCTCTGATAATTGAAAATAGTTACATTTCTGTTTCAAATCCAAAAGGAACCTACTTGAAATGGCCTCTATAACTCCTTCATTGATTTTGCGATTCTATGCAGAGCTTGAGAATGCAGTTACAAAACTATACAATTCATCCAATCACTGAACATAATAAAAGCAAATACACGGATGGAAAAAAAAAAGCAGATGGATTTGTTTATTTACATTTGTTATATAAACATCATATTTCCTTACAAACATTTTTTTATTGATTATCTCTCCATTTGATGAAATGGATGTTGGGCATTTTTTGATTGTAAATTTAAGGCTTCAAAAACATCAAATTGAAAAAAAAGTAATTAATTTATTTGTAAAAGGATGTGTTAGATTTTTTCCAGTAGAGACCCCCTACCAAAAGGTATTGATTGTTGGTTATCAGCAGAATATTTAACTATACAAGTATTATCATTAACCTACCATACACCTCATATATGCTTTTAAAATTTTGCAGGAGATAGCATTGATAAGTTTCAGACAATTTATTTCCATTCATAAAATGTTTGCATAAAATCTTATATATTACTTTGAAATTATTTTGCTTTTCATATGGAATATGACTAATTTTGATTAGAAGAGTTGGATTTAGAACCTATATAATCAATGGATCATAATTTTCCTCATATTCACAGAAAAAAAAAATGAACCTATGAAAAAATTGACTGTTGAAAGATATGCTGGTTACATTGGAGAATTCACCATAAAGTTGATTTCATTAAAACGCTATGCATCAAGTAAAGATAAAAATGAGATTAGTTTTTATTCTGTATATCAAGATTTTTATTTTTAGTTGATGTAGTGAAAGACTGTTCAAAACAACTTCCTTGGCAACGTATGTACATTTGAAATGATAGTAATATCATTATGTCACAAACAAAAATTAAGTATTATTTATTTATTTGTTTATAGTATATACCGATCTGCAGCACTATGTATTTAAATTCAGCAGCAATATGCAATGTAATGAGAAGTTGTGCTAAATGCTCTAATCCATTATGCTAGGGAGGGATAACTGACAAATATTTTACCTACATATGTGTTGTTCATTGTCTGTGGGTTGACTCAGTGACAGCATTTATATATTTGCACACACTTGTAAATGCATGAGAAAAAATAATTTTTAAAAATGCTGCTTGAAAAGAGGTTTACTCTTTTTTGTTATTGGTGGGAAGTTGCAAATTTAATTGCTGATACTACAACATTCGACCAGTGCATATATATATAAATCATTTTTCTAGCCAACTAATATGTATGTATTTTTCTATGAGGTGTCTTTGCTTCTTTATAAGAAGCTCTGTCTATCCATTGGTCAGTTCCCCGTATTGTTTCTCAGCCGTTTCAAGTCAGATTTTTTAATTAGGGAAAATGGGAAGTTAGAATGAAGGCTTTAACTTGATCCTTTGCCTGCCGTAAAACTTCTTTTAGCTTTAACGGTAGAGAAGCTACTCTGGATAACCCAGGTTCCCAAGGTAACAGAGATACAAGTTCAAGTTTCACCCCTTATTTCCGATCTGAGTAGTTGCGATGAAAAGCAACTAAGATCAAGATAGAAGAAAATATTTGTAAAAAATTGGTCATGGTTGACCTTATTTCCTGTACTGAATGCCCATCAATTTTAAAGCTTTGAGAAACTCACAAACCTGCATATGAATGAAAAACTAATACAATTCAGGTTAATAATGTTCCAAACTATCACTGTTGAATTATATTTTTTTTAAATGAACCCTTATTTAGAGGATGTTAAATCATCTAAGACTATTTTCGAAGTTTTTTTTATATCAGAATGTTCTCCATAATTCTTTGACAGTTGTATTATATGGCCTGGCAATGACTATTGATGCTGTCGATAATTTCTTAAAGACAAATGAAAAATTTGTGGTGAGAAAAGAAAAATTGCAAAAATAATCGGTGATACAAAGCCTCTCATGAACAAAAATGATGTTTGTTTTCTGTATCTTTTTTTCTACAGGTTCTGATTCTGGAAATGAAGGTAGTGCCAAAACATCTGGTAGCAATTCCAGCACGCCTGTCATGTCCAGTAACTGCAGTATCCGAACCCGGGCATCCACTGGTGTCATATCAGGATCAATCAACAAGACTGATATTAAGTCCGAGGGCTGCCCAAGTCCATCCAGTGATACCTGTTCTTCTAGATCAGGTAAGCTCATATTCGTCTCCAATCTGCTCACTGTTCAGCACTTTTGGAGTTCTTATATCACACTTTTATTACTAGTTGTATAAATACTTGTTAGGGTTATTGCCATTGCCTGGGAAAGAAAATTTTTAATATGACAACACATGAAAGCAAATGATATTCTATAGGAATTTCCTGCAATTAAAGGGGCGGGGATGATGGTAGGGGTGGTTGACCAGTGAAATCCTAAGATTAGAGCATTGTGTTTTCAATCAATATGACCTTCATAACCTTTGTTTTATACCAAGTTTTATAGGGGTGGTGTTCTATTTATTACATAGCAATAATGCTGAACTGGACCCTCACATTCTGTACACTGTAAAAAAGTACAGCTTTGAAGTACCTTGCTTACCTCTGTTGTGAAGCAATTTCTTTTTTCTTGGTAGCTGGAGTGCTGGGGATGTTTCAATTGTAATTTTGTTCGGATGAATTTTCATGTTAGGAAAAATGATTTTGAATGGTCAAACTATTGTCAGAAAGTAAGGGTCCAGTTTCGCATTATAGCTACATCTTTGATAGAACCCCACCTGCCAACCTACATTTTTTTTTCTGAATTGATACTTTTCCAAAGGTAAGAAGATCTCATCAATTGAAAGCACCAGACATTTATCCAGAAAAAAATGATTAATGTGTTCTTTGGCTTTTACTAGTGAAACATATTTCAACCTATAAGAACAACTAAATTAAGATGAAGTTGAATTGTTGTCAAAAATTAGTAATAAGAGTTTACAATCATTCATTTTTAAAAAAATGAATGTTGGCCCTGCAATTTTTCATGAGGGTTCAGGGCGGAGATTAGGCCCTTCATGAAATTTCAATATAACAAATAACTTTAGACTCCTTGCTAAAGCTGGGCACCTATTAGTGTATTGTACTCTATCAAATGCTATGTACGTGCAGTACATTGCTGTACAGAAAATAACTCAACAGTATTGTGCAGCACATAGAATAAAACAGTGAGCATGTACAGAGAGAGAGGGGGGTGTACCTGTAGTTGAACTTTTAAAAGTGTCTTTTATAAGTAAAAATATGTATAAATAAGTTAATATAATTTTATCACTGTACTGTACACATGATGCCACGTACTTTTATGATTTACTAAACTTGTTCACTTTTCGCTATTGTGCATTTCATCTATAGGTTTTGCATCATGTTGCATGCTCAAAGATATATATTTTAATAATAAGCTTTAGTGCAGTACACTATGCAGTATTTATAGCAGTCCTCTTCCAATCATGCACCTTTGGAACAGATATTGCCCTTGTATAGAATGAAAGATGAAATTTGCACAATTGAAGTATTGGGAATTTGAGCAAACATACAGTTAGTATTATATCTTTTCTATAATTTTATATGTTATGTTAATCTAATTTTTGCATGCTTATAAAATCTTGATTATTATTTCTTCTAGGTACTCCACAGTCTTTTAAAAGAACGCGAGGGAAAATAGATGACATATATATTGTGCAGATCCCACCCAAAAAACAGAAAATTGGCCGAAATGATGGAACTGGAATAGTAAGGCTCCATTCCTTTTCTTTTATACTATTTAAGATGGTGAACATATAAGGCATAGTTCCAATTTTATGTTTAATCTTTGGAAAAATAAAAATTGTGGCATATTATATGTAACATGTAAGATAATGTGTAGATAATTTTCATCCTACAAAAGTATTTTATCAATATAATTTTTTTTTTTCTTCATTGCTGCGAATGTATTATTTGTTTTTATTTTTAATATTTTGACGTTTATGTATTCATTGTTTCCATGCTATTAAAGATGTCTTTAAAGAAGGTATTTCATATATTTTGATGTAGTCTTTATTATAACTTCTTTTAATTTTATGTCATTATTAATAGTAGTCCTTTAGGAAAGGCATGATCCCTTCCACCAGCTATTGAGTCAACTCCTAGGAGTTGGGGAAAAAATGAAAGGCACGAATCCATTTCTCCCTAGACATTGTGACCCAAATTCACTGATTATGCTTCATATTATATATGAGTAGATATGGTCGTAAATGCCGTATGGATCGGAAGTAAAATGCAAACAATGAAAAAATATATACATATATGTATTTTTTTTTTTTCCCCCAGTTTTGCGTTTATAATCAGTTATAAATCCGTTACAGATTTTGTAAATAATACTGAAAACATATTTTTTCAAATTCTTTTTAAACTTATATTTAAGCTTATATTTTTGAAATTAAGGAAAGCTCCATCTATCTGCTTGTAAGAATGAAGTCCTATTCTTGACATGAAACTTGCAGGTATCAGTAAGCTTATACATACAAAGAATACCATGATTTTGTCACTGACAATCTGTACTCCAATGGGAGTTATCTCTTAAGAAATGGACACTTCACCTTCTGCCTTATGTATGAGGGAATATCAATAAGTCTCTTATCTGATACAGTTATTTGCTGAATTTTGATCTGAAATTTTCATTGTTTAATGTCCAATCTATGTGTTTAATAGAGGAAAGTCGGGTTAAGTGCATGGACAAGAAAGGAGACTATGTTAGAAAATGAATATTTGTTATGAAGGTAAATGATTTTTAATCATTAGGCGACAGACTTATTGATGTACCCATTCTACGTATACGTATAAAATGATTTTTACAAAATTTCAACATTTAGAGTAGATATGGTTGCAAATTCTCTGTGGATCGGAAGAAGAGTCAAAACAATGAAATATATATATATATATATATGTATGTATGTATTTTGCGTGTGTATTTTTTTTCCCAGTTTTGCATTTATAATTAGTTATAAAACCATTTTGAATTTTCATTAAAAGTCATGTAAGTAATACTCAAAATATTTTTTTTTAGTGATTTTCAAATACCTATTTAATTTTAATGATCAAATTTGTTGCTTGCATTCCAGAATAATAAAAATGATTATTTTTGTTGGATCTGTCATCGTGATGGTGTGATGATTTTCTGTGAACTGTGTCCTCGGGTTTACCATATAAAGTGTCTTGGCTTAGAAGAATCCCCATTAGAATGGGTGTGCCCTGAATGTGAGGTAAGTTCTGGTTGAATTGGAAGGGAAACTGAACCAAGAATCTTTTGGTATATTTTGTCATACTTCACTAGTTACTCAAGAGGTTCCAGTGGATTTGTTTTAAAGTTCACTACTCTTGATAAATACAACATGTGGAAGATTGTCCTTAGAAAAAAGTCGTGTGATAGTGACTATATCACAACTGTATGCTTTTTTTAGATGAAATTCATATCAGTAGCCTCCAGAATTATGCTTAAAAATACTCATATACCCATGCCTAAGGATGGTGTAAAGAAATATCAAAACATTACGTTGATGCAAAATTTCCCAGCTCTGTCTTTTGTACAATCTTGGGGAAATCTTGTAAGTTTACCCAGCTCTTTATTGCTTTTGGAATAGTTCACTTGTAGTATGTTGTTTACAAGACTTAGTCAAAATTCAGAAGTTAGCAAAATGTGTTCCACATTAACCTTGGTCAGTATTTGACCTCTTGTCTTCCTATTCTTGCTTAACATAGAAAGTCATTTTTTGACAAGACATATATTCTTGTGGTGAATCCATCCCAATGACTAGATCTAGAAAAGCTTTCAACAATTCAACGTAATTGGAATCTGTGGGAGAAAAAAGTTCTCTGTATTTTCAGAAATTCAAAGTGAAATCTTTATCATGAATTGCCGAAACCTGGATAAACTGTTACTGCATAATGTTACAGTGAGCAACTGGCTTATTTGAATAACATATTGGAAGAGAAAAGATTTTTTCTGTGCAAGGAAGTCAATTGGTGATTTTACTGCATGACAATACTCATCTTTGTGTCGCAAATGTGATACAGTTAACATTCATGGAGATGGGGTGGGAAGTTTACTTATGTATTTTTTTGTCTTTTTTTAATGACGGTTGTTGATTTTGCTTCATCTAGTTCTGCTTGTCTGGTCACTGGAATAAGTTCGAGATATTGAAAAAAGTTCCTTGAAAATATTGAACTGAAATCAAATCATTCTTTTATGATAGAATTCGCAATTTACTTGGAAAGTGGTGGTATGAGATCATTCATAGAAAGTCAGAAAATACTTTGAATAATTATGTTCTGAATTTACGCAGATAAAAGATGTTGTCAAAAAATGCTTGACCCTTTTGCATCAACTTAATTACAAAATTAAAATTTCTTTGCCTATAAATTCCATATTTATTACGTAGACATTTTTTAGTGGGGGGGGGTATCATATACCCAAATGCATGTACATGCACACAAAAGAAAAGCCAACACTAACTCATATCTATTTGTCAAAAAATTAAAATATTAAATTAAAGGTAGATAGAAGGAACAAACAAATAGATATAAAAATAATCAGAAAATAGAACAAGCAAAGGAATATAAATAAATAAATGAAAATCCCAAGTCCTGCATGCTTTGAAAAAAGTGAAAATCTGTCCACTTGATAACTTTGAGTTGAAATAATAGGGTAGTTGTTGTAAAGCTAATGATAAAATTATTGATTATTACAAGCTCTGTTTTATTGAATTATTGCTATTTACATTGAGCTCAATGGTAAGAGCTGCATTATGTTAAGACTGCTTCCTATCAGTTGCAGGTTCAATTGTTTATTCTATTTAAGCTATCTAAGCCAACTGACGCATTCACCGTGTAATAACGGGAGGTCATTTCAAATATGTGCATGTGTGATTTCATTCAAAATATCTATTGATGGGATTTATGATTTAATGTTTTTTTTCTCTGTATTTTTCTCTCTCAGCGTATAATGCGTGCTGAATGTGTGGACACAAGATCAAAATCAATGTCAATGATAACCCAGGAACAGTTTTGTGCCCTTCTTAAACATGCTCTAACCAGAATGAAACACCAGACGGTAAGAGAACTCTTCCTTTCTAACTCTCTTCCATCACTTTCTCTTTTCAGGATCTCATCATATATAAATTCAAAGATTCGGCAAGTCTTAATCTGGTCTTAATTTTTTACATTTTAATCTAAAAAATTGCAGTAATATATTGATTTTTAGAAACAATCATAGATTACCTTCAGAGATTTTTTTTTTCTTCATCTATAGAGAAACTCAATTTGAAAAAGTGAAGAATCTCTTAAAATGCTAACAGATACTGTTCATGTCAAGTTTGTCTATTAAATTATGAGGATTTATTATTTACCTTATTATACTCAGATATAACTGGCTATATTTTTTTTTTTTCTTTTCTTTTCAATTAGAAAAATATTGAATGACGGTACATTTTGTAGCTGTTGCAATCCAAGTTTTTTCTGCACATTTATTCTTTGAAGATTTTCTCAAGATATGTAGATGTGAAAAATTGCTCCCAGGAGCTTATTAAGTACACTGAAGGTATCTTGCCAAAGGGGTGGGCATAAAAACTTGTTAGAATAAAATCCTAACCAGACTTGAAATTTGTAAGGATCACTAAGAAGATGCATATAGAGGGATTTTGTCACAAACTGTTCATTCTTCAATGGGAGTTCTTTCTCAGCAGATGGATGCTTGACATTTTATCTTCTGTGTGAGGATATATCAATAAGTCCATTGATACAGATATTAGCTGAATTTGGATATGAAATTTTCACTGTATTATATTCCATCTATGTATTTTATTGAGAATTGGGTAAAATGCTTTGACAAAGAGGAGATTATATTGAAAAATATTTGTTGTGAAAATGAATGATTTTTTTTTATGATTAGGCTACAGTTTTATTGATGTACCTATGTGCCCATTCTACGTATATGTATAACATAATTTCAACAAAGTTGCACCATTTTTCTAAAATTTATCATATTTAACATAATTGCCTTATATTTGATGGTGAATGCATTGGTCTTGTGATATATACTCGCTTAATTCTGTCTTCATGTCACTTCCTGTTTTTAGAAATCATTTGTTATGATTATTTGCAAATAAATAAATATTGGATATCACACTTTTATTATCATTTAATATACTTGGTGTTGTCTCCTTTGAGAAATCGGATCATTAAAAGATAGATTATCGGAGTGAGTGCAAACGAAGACCCCCACACTATTGATTTGCAATTGGACTGGAAATTGTTTTAGTCTTCAAGTTAGAGCATTTAATGGTATTGTGCTAACTAAAACCTTGCCACTATATACCGTTTCTGTTATTATGGTAACAAACATACAGAAATTGGATCATTGTAATGTAGATGAAATGGCTTCATTTCGAAACCCATATTAGTGATGAAAATTATTTCTTAACAAGGAAAATTGATTTCAAGTCAGGGCAACTAGCAGACCATTTGACAAATCTGATGGTGTAATCTGTTGCAATAAATCCATTTTTGAATGCTTTTTGTATCAAATTATGATAATTTATAATGTTATTTCCTTTTTTTATTCCAGAGTTCCCCTTTCCGTCAACCTGTTGATTTGTGTGCTGTCCCCAATTATCATGATTTCATTTACCATCCAATGGATTTAACTACAATTGAAAAAGTAAGAAAAATATTTGGGTTCTTTCAATCGCATGAATCTACTTCATAAAGAGTTTGTGTGATATCTTTGTTGCCCACATTTTTGCTATTTTCACACTCGTAGTATTAGAGCCCAGAATGTCCTACTATTTTACCCATGTCTTGGGGGGGGGTATGAGATGGATTCATGCCTTTCTAAATGACTCTATTTCTAAGAAACTGTCTCGGCCAGAGTTTTAATAAGGTTCACCAATTCCATTCCCCATGCTATAAACTGTTCCACCGCTCTGCATCCGTAGAACAGAGAATATCATTATTTTACAGTTTTTTAAGGATTCAATGCTAGCTTATCAACTGGACTCCTACCTTCTATTTGGTTGGACTGATTAATTTTTTCTTTATTCCCTCATATCACTCTTCCATTTCTAAGTAACACATTTTGTTCATCTTTTACATGCCAATATAGTCCTGATCTCTTCAAAAAGCACCAATATTTGACCAATCCATGTCTTTCATAAAGAATCTTCACCTTGAGTCACCATTGGCATTTTTAGTAATAGATGTGAACAAACTTCTTCATGGCTGCTTTTGAATCTGAACTAAACTTTTCATTTTATGGAGTGCTGCAAGATATCTCCATAAATTAGCAAAGATAACTGATAATTTCTCAAATCTAACGAGTTACCAATTGTGTGGGTGATATTAATAATTTTTTCATTGTTAATGCAGAAGGAATAGCAGTTATTTTTTTCCTCTTTCAAAATGCTCTTAAACAACTATTTGAAAGATATGTTTAAATTATCAACTATTTTAGCATTCAAGAGTCTTTGTTTTATTTTTAATACTTATCTGTATTTATGACCAAGCACATTGATAGAACTTGATGACCTTAGTCCCTTTATCTTCTATGTAATGTAATCTTTGTCCTTCTTTTGTTACAGAATACTAAGGAAAATAAATATGGCTCTACTGAAGCTTTCCTTGCTGATGTAAAGTGGATCCTACACAATTGTATTATATTCAATGGAAGTAAGTTTTTTTATATTCCTTTTTAAAAACTGAGGACTATGATTCAGATATTTCTTTTATTCAGTACTAGCTGAAACTCACCCTATCAGGCAATTTCCAGTTAGTATGTATATTGAACAAAAGGAAATGGTTCAGTTTAACACTATAGTTAATAGAACTCCCTTCTAAAACCCTCAACAAATTTTCTTCTCAAAACTTTTTACTTTGAAACATTCCCCTATGTCCATTGAGTATGAATGTCAAATTTGGTTGAGTTACACCAATGTTCAAGGGGATGATATTGATAAAGAGAGGCAGTTTTTTTATATCATAGATTTCAGTGTATCAGTTATACTGAGCTGCTAGAAAGGACTTCAAATGGTTTTCGGTTGGTTAAACTACAGTTTTCTTTAATTGATGATGGGAGGTTATTCTGTTTAGTTTCTTCATCTTTCTTGTTTAGAATTTAACATTCTGGTTGATGCATTCTCTGTCCTTCTTCGAGAGTGTTACATCTGGTAATCTCATCCAAATTTTTTTTGAAAGGTTTTGTCACCATTTCAACTCGGAATCCCCCAGATCTGAGTTTCAAAGATATATGTTGTTATTTCTGTAGATTCCTTGTGGGGCATAGGGCTACGATCACTTCACTGCAGTTTCTGGAACATGTGTTTTTGTTCTTTTTTAATGGTGTACGACCAGCCATGGCAATTGCCAGACTGACTGAAGGTTTTTTTCTATCAGGAGCAACCTTATCTTAGATAGACTGCCTTACAAGGCTAAAGGCCTCCAACTGTTCTGCTATATACACAAAGGGGAAAAGATGGATTCATGCTTTTGCAAAGGGAATTATGACAAAGTGAATGTAAATGGCCTCGTCCAAAACTCAAACTCAGTCCACTGATTCTGTTTTCTATGCCTGAAACCATTGCACTTCCCATCAAAGATAGGTGCTACAGTTTAAAATCTCAATCCTAGAATTCCTGTTTAAACTCAAGTCTCACTTTTGTTGAGAACTTTATTTACGCAATGTCTTGAATTGAAGTTTTAATGCAATCTGTCTTTCATTTAATCTGCAGCTCATCATAAATTGACTGGCAGTGCAAAGATGATCTTAAAGATCTGCAAACATGAGGTATGTTTTTTCCTTAAAATTTTGAATTAATGGATAATTTTATAATTCTAGTTTACCTATGTTGTCAATAGATTTAATCCTCTAATAATCTTTTTCATTCAATAACCTGTAAAAATTCATAATGATTGTGGAGTTTTATCTTTGAGAATGCATGATTTGCATATTGCGTATTTCCAGAATTATTTCATTCCAAGTGATGCATTTATAGTCATAATTCTAATCTAAAATGAAAATTTTTATTTTATCAGATGACAGAAATCGAAATATGCCCAGATTGCTATGCAAGATCGTGTGAACAAACTACAGAAGAATGGTTTTGTGAACCATGTGTAAGTGTTTATATTTCTCCTATTTGCAGTCTTTTTTTTTCTCTTTTGAATAGGACATTATTTTTGCTGCCATTTTGTTACTTTGTAACTTGAATATAAACTCTGATTCATTAAGGAGTGTTGTCATCTGGCATCTCTGAAGACTTTTAGGTTGCAGGGATACGTATCTATTTTTTACCCTGTATGAAAGTTGAAACGTTACCTATTAATATTGTAAATGATAAATCAAAACATCCGTTTTACGTCATTATGAAATAAAAATTGTCACTTCTGGAGGCTTTTCATTCATTTGTATTTAGTAGTTGCCAAACTGAAAACCATCATTGAAATTTGACCGATTTATGTTAGTGTCAGAGTTAGTATACTAGTATCTCCTTTTCATAAAGCAAAGAAGCAATTATCATTAGTATATATGGGAGAGATTCTTGAACCCCCCCAATCCCTTGTGATATTTTTGTTATGATTGAGTGCTGCAATGATTGTTTAAATGTATGATTTTAACTCTTAGATTCATAAATCATTTGTAAATTCACTGTTGGAGTCTTCAAAGAATCGGAATTCTTTGTGTGAATTGGATTGGAAAAGATCTTTAAATTACCAGAAATTGTTAGTGAATCAATTTTAATCAAATGTTATGCCCCATGAATTACTATTTTAATTCACTAGGTTGAATCCAAGAGTCATTTTTGAAATGGCACGTAAGTTCAGGGCAGGTTTTCAGGATGTTTTGAGTGCCTATGAAGAACTGCGTGGTAGAAAAATGTGTGAGGCCAAGCAATCAAGCATACTGTCACATTTCAAGTTTCCCATATCAACTATAGTTGCCAATCAGCATCAGTTGTTTCAACTTTGATACAGAAAGACACAGAAGAAGTTTATTGGGGGGGGTCCTAGACTGCTCAAAAAATTTTCCCATATAGATTAATTAATTGCTTTTTTCACTTCATGCCCTAGCTGGGGAAACCTTTACTAATGTATGTCTTTCATAAAAGCTTAGTGGCATAAAGAGAACTTTCAAAGAACAATGGATATCTGTATATCTTAATTGAAATACCCACTCCCCATAAACTGCATTGTGTGCAAGTAGTCCATGAGCCAGATCAGAGAGACCTTTAGAGAGTAGAAATAACTTAGGTAGATGTTCCAGAACATTTATGGTTGATTTTTACCCAAGTTGGAAAATTTTTTTTCCCACCAAATATCGTTGGGAAGGAAAGTTCAAGCTGTGTCAGGTTTACAGAAGGACTTCATGTCTCAGAGCCAATTATTTTAATATATTCACTATCAAATGTCAAACCCTTGTTTTAAAATGAAATGCCTGTGGACTGATTACTATTATATAGGGGAGATAATTGTTTATGATTCTGTTTCAACATTTAAACATTTGTCCTGTAGTCTGTTGCCCACACTATCACAAAATTTAATTGAAATTTATGGAGAACTTTTGGAGGTATTGTGTGGATAGACAGAGAACTTTTAAAGCTATTATGTGACGTGGACAGTCAGCTAGGAAAGATAATTTTCCATGGATCCACTCAAAAATTTCCTGATTTCTTCCAAATTTTTTTATCGCCCACCCATCCACAAATTTTCATCAACAACTTTTGGAGATATCCTATGGACACACAGAACTTTTGAAAATATTCTGTGGTTGCCAACAGTTGGCTAGGACATTGGGAAGATAATTCCTGGTTCCACCCCCAAAATTAACCAACTCTTTCTTACCCAATTGCCTACCCTTCTGGGAAATTTAATTTAAAGTTAAAATGGATGAGTACTTTTCGAGATATTTTGTGTACAGTTGGAAAGATAGATGGGTTGCGATATTGTGAGGTGTCTACATATAACTACGACGCAGGGGAGATAATTTTCCATGGATCCACTCCCAAATTTCCTGACTTCTTTTTTTGATTTATTGTCTACCTTTCCACGAAATTTGGGAGATATCTTTTGGACTGATATTTTCGTGATCCTAATGCCTGTCATAGAGTATTGGTATAAAAGCCATGGTATATGCCACTTAGCTATCACTCCTTAAAGGCTATCATATTAGAATAGGTCCTCCACACATGGAAGATTACAAAAATCATTACCAGACTTTGCCATTTCAGATGGTAATAATAAGTGATTTTTTTGGTCTTTGCCCATGGACTAAAGGGTATGTTCGGGGAATACTGCTCACTGCAACTCATCCAAGCCACATATCTGTCTATTTTTATTCAACAGCCCCCATATTCATACGATTTGGATACATTGTATGAGATTCCTTGAAAGTCCCTTGGAATATTTCAGAATGAACATATTAGTAATCTTCAGACATATTGATGAGGGTCATATAATTATTTATTCTATTCATTTATTGGAAACAAATAGAATCTTTATTTATCTGAATCATGCCAGTACTTGCATTATTTATCCACTTGTTTACTTTTTATCAGATAATGATTCACCATATTCATTCAATTTTTATTTGTGTTTTTACAGAATAATCCTCATCGCATTGTTTGGGCCAAGTTAAAAGGATATCCATTTTGGCCAGCCAAGGTAGGTACTATTACGATTATTAGCGTGATGATTGCGCTTATGCAAACAGTATTATTCTTTTAAGTATTTTGATTATTTATTTATCCTTATTCCACTCAATTTTTTTTTTCATATCTTTATTAATGCAGTTAAGGGTTCTGAAGGGTATTTTTCCTTTTTTAGGCATTACGGGAAAAAAATGGAATGGTTGATGTGCGTTTTTTTGGAGCCCATGACCGGTAAGAAGTTCTGCCTTTGCTTTCTTTCCTGAAATCATTCTATAGTCTCTATTCTATGAAAGGTGTGGAGATGAAAATTAATAGTCATTTTTTTTAATGATAGTTTGACTTCATATCACGTACTTAAAAACTCTTGAGTTTTTTTTTTTTTTTTTTTTTTTCCACTGCGTTAGTAGACAAAAATGAGATGTATCGATGATATATTTAAAAGAAATTCTCTATATCACATATTTCATTTTTCTATAAATCATGATTAGGCCTTGACTATCATAGGCTAAAATTTTTACTGCTGAAATGGGGTACTTTTCATGGAATGCAGCAAATTTTTTGTTGAAAAAAACCCAGAAAATTTAAGAAATTTCATTTTTAAAATATTTTTGGCAATCATTTGTAATTTTCCTTATTCTCAATTATAACTGCTTTATTATCTGGAACTTTGATCTTTTATTAGCCATTTGATCCCTCTATAACAATTGAAAAAATGTTCTACTTTTATTACAATTCAGTTAAAGAAATTAGTGAGGCTCAAAAAAGTTGGAGAATAAATGTTCATGCTATGACGTCAACAACTCTTCCATTAAATGAATGGCCAAAGTCATCAAGGAATCTGTCAATAGTACAACAGTCACAGCTTGTATCATAATGTCATTGAGTGCACATAGATGTGATGTTATGTTGTCATGTCGCTGAGTACATCAGTGGTGACACCTGTCAAATGATGTGACTATACCAGTCAGAAATCATAGTACAGCCAGCCTTCTCATGTTTTTCATATTTTCATATTGCCCGAATAACCATTGGTCACTTTGAACTGAATAGAAGAAATTAAACTAGAAGAATCTGAGTGCCTTATCCAGTAGAGAGGAACGGGAATATTCAGCTCATGCAAGGGAACATTAAAATATCCATCCAAGAATGACTGTTTTGTAATGAAAAACAGGTGTTTTCAACTCACCTCTTGAGTAAAACTAGATACATGAGTTGAAGAGCCATTTGCTTATCAAAGAAAAAAAGAACCAAGTATGAGATCAGTTTTCTCTCCTCTCTTTCCATACATGCCCTCTATCAACTCAGAGCAGAAAAGTCGACCACAGTGAACAGACAGAGCTAAACAATCCAGAAAAGGTGAAATCTCTGAATGAGATCACATTTTTGCATTGTCACATCAAGCTCCCATATGCACATCATACACCTCACAGTGCTATCTACTGTACCTCATAATGTCAGACCGTAATATAATACCTTTGTCAAAAAACTAAGTAAGGGCTGATGAGTAAGAACATTACTATTTGACCCACATTCTGATGACAGGTCAGATAATTAAAATTGATGTAAATGTTACAATTGCCTGATTTCCAGTTTACTGAATGGCAAACAATGATCAGAAGAGTTTTAATATTTTTCGTTACAATTGAGAAGCTTCTTTTTCTTTCTTTTTTTTTTCAATTTCTTTGTCGTAAATTTTCAACAAAATACAATTCAAGTGATCTTTGATCTGTTATTCAGGAAATGGAATCATGTGAATTAGGAAATCAGGAATCAACCTTCATATTGTGTTTGAAACTGTCAAACAAAAATATCAACATAGGTTTCTTCATTTTCTAAGTGATTCTGGCTGGCTATGTATGCATGTACAAACTGCACTACTCTATATTTGTAGTTTCTAAAATCTAGGTATTTTTGCACGTAAAAAGTTGGTGTCTACACTAAATGTTTTGTTTACATGTGAGGCGAGTGCAACATGGTCTCTATATTCAAAAATATCTCCAGTTCTATGAGGTGTTGACAGATAGTTTTTATCTTGTATTCTTTGCTGATCTTTCTTCGTGTTAATGGCACAAGGATTCCAAAAATAAAATTAGATTTTATACTATTTGAATTTTTTCTTGTAAGGTATCAATTTTCTGGTAAGTGTGTACTGAGTGTCAGCAAAATCCATGTTATGTAGATGCCTAAAAGCTTGTTTTCTAATTTCTTGTTATTTATTTCTTTCTTCTCTTCCCAATCCACTCAATAAATTATCAAATGATCATCTTTTGTACTGATACATTGGTCAGTTGTTTGCGTCTGAATTGCATGAAAATTTCAAGACTATGGCTTAGTGTATGATTTTGAAGGGGGGGCAAAAGTTATAAGGAGGATTTCAATCTCGTCGGAAATTCCTGTGAAATTTGAGGGAGCATTGTATTTCATAGTGTTAGTATTATTTAAACTTATCTTTGACAACAAAATCAGACAGAGATTATGTATTCACCCATGTTTGTCTATTGTTCTATAAAATATCTTCAAAAGTAAATTTGAGTGTGATTTTGTAGAAGGGTTGGCAAAATGGGTCAAGAAACAATAGATTAAATTTTGTAGTGGATCAACAAAATTTTTTTTTTTTTTTTTTTAGTAACTATTGCATTGATAGAGGTATGCACTCTCTTGGAGCTCTTTAGTTTGAAATTTGGTTTCTATCAGATGCAGTTTAATGAGGAAGTTACATAAATTAATATCTCTTTCTACCATCTTGCAGATCATGGGTGCCTATCTCCCAAGTGTATGGATATTCCAAAGAATGCCCAACAGTGATGCGATCCAAAAGAAGTGGTTTTGATTACTCAATGTCTGAACTGGAGAGATACATTGAAAAATACAAGTAAGTTTATTTGGTAAATTTATGATATTTAGTTGTGTAATACATCAGCTTCTTCAATGAAAATTTTTTTAAAAATGGTTGTAATTTTACAATAATTATCTGTGAAGGGTGATATTCCTTATTTAAAACCCCAGTTTAATATGAACAAGAACTCAGTTTTCTGGCTGGCTATCTTTCTTAGCTCTCTCTCTCTCTCTCTCTCTCTCTCTCTCTGACTCTTGCAATAGCTGACTCAATTCTTTTCATCAAATTGTCTATAATTGGGCTAAAATAAATCTAACTTTTAGGGGAAATTGGTCTCAAGATTCAAAGATACTCAAATATAAGATACATTTTGAATAAAGTAAATATTTTGAACAATCAGATATTTTCCTTTTCTATAGTTGCAACTTGATTATTTCCTTTCTTTTTTTTCACCCAGAGAAAAGTTTGGCTCCTTCGAGTATGCTCCATTCCGAACATTGTATGATAACAGCAGTCCTTACTTGGAGAAAAATGGAAAGAACTCTCCCAAAATAAAACCACTACAAATCTATCCATCACCTGCCAGTTCCAATAGCCCAGATGCAACTATTCTGAACCAGAAAAAGAAGCAAAGCACAAAAGCGGTATCAGAGAAGATGTCCGAAAAGGTATCTGTGATCACAAAAACAGCATCTGCTGTGAAGAACAAGTACAGTAGTATTATTACGACCCGACGTGGTGCTATGATGAAAATGATGCAGCAGACATCAACGACAGTATCAACTGCATCTTCATCGGCCATCACGACTACCGCAGCTACAGCGATGTCTAAAGAAACAACGTCACAGAAAGTCTCAACAACTACCGATACCACCACTGCTGCTACTACTACTAAAGTCACTTCTGCAACAAGTACAAAAACTTCTCCAAAAGCCACAAAATTAAAAGCTAAAAGAACAATTTCATCAGCTATGCCACTTCCCAAAAAAATGGCCATACCTGGTGTCTTCTTCCCAAGTGTTGATTCTTGTTCTGAGTTGCCTGAAAAGTCTTTGGTCAAAGTTTGTTTGGAGAGTGTAGGTAATGTTGATGATAAAATATGTGGGAAAAGTACAATCCCACCATTGCTGAACATCAAGCGTGAACCTGGATTAGAGGATGAAGAGGTTGCTAATAGCCTCATTCTCAACAGTAACAGAGGTGGCACCATCATGACCTCTCCATCTTCGATGGAGGCAAGCTCTTCTAAACAGCCCGAGAAACTGATTGCCCCAAGTCAGATAAAGCGAGAAAGAGAATCACCCGTAGATATCATTCAGACAAGAGTCCCTCCTCAAAAGTCCAGTAAGGAGTGTGCTGCCAACTACAGCCAGAATTTTCACAGAATGGTTAAAACCAGTAACCACACAATCAGTGCCTCTGCAAATGCCCAGTCAAAAGATGGTGAAATTTCAGCTCACCCAAAAACAGTTGAAATCATTTCACCAGTGTTGACAACAAAAAAGGGTAGGAGAATTTTAAACATTTGTATTGTATATATGATGTATCTAATATAGTTAATCCAGTCTTCATGAGAAAAAATGTCAAAAAAACCCTGAATAGGGTCATTGATTCTTTGCTCTTTGTTTTTATGATTAATCTCAAGTTGTCCTTTGATTTTACAATAGTTGAATCTCCCTTTAGTTCAATATCATCATAACCACAAAGCCAAAATTATCTGCAAAGGAGTAACCACCCCAGTGGAAAGGGCAAGTTCTAGGACTTAGAGTAAAAATCTAATCCAATTTAATGTGTAAAAACTTTTCTGAAGATAGTCTATAGTTTGGAGAAGTGTCATTGACATTCGATGAGTTTTTCTGATGATTGAACTCATTGTTGTTTGTGATGTTAACATGACGTTTCCACCCTCTCATTTGGATAGTACACCTGAAGAAGGCCATTGAATGGATCAGCTGAGACATCTGGTGTACAAGTAGAAGTTCATTCATTTGAAAAACTTTTTGTTCATGTCTGCTTTTAACGCAAGAGCTGCTAAATTATTTTGGAAAATTACTTTTAGACTTATTCAACATCATTTTATATACAGGGTAATTTTTGTATACTGGATTTTTCAGAATTTTGAAATCATTTCATTTAAAGTTGGCTATCTTTTAATTGGATTGAAAAGAACGGCTACTCCATTTTTATCCAAGCAAGAAAGAACTATTTAAATAAATTTACCACGACTCAAATACTTGAGAATATATTCCAGGTTAACAGGATATGAATTTAATGTACATCTTGATATCAGTTGGAAATGATGAAGTTTGACAAGGCATGAAATAAAAATTTATCTGTGCTTATCAAATTTTTTATTTTCTTTTCTTATGGGTGTGATTTCATCTTACTCATGTCATTTTCCTGTCTGTATTTTAGGTAAAGCCAACTGTAGTTCTAATGGTCACTTGTTCGAAGGTGAAAACAAAATGTCCATTGTCCAATCTGCACCCCAGAAAAGGAATTCTCTCAAGTCCATTTCTGATCCAAATTCTTTGTCTGCATTCCGGCCACCATCAAAAAACCAGAACAACATGCCAGAAATCCAGAGAAATGCATCAGATCCACAAATGACAGTGATGGAACCAAATTCTTCAAGTAGTGATACTTCTAAAAATTCTAACCGTAAAATCTTGATGCCAAAAATTGGTTCTCTGTCTACAGCCAATAGGAGGAGCCTTGAAGACAGCGCCACCATCTCTGAGTAAGTAATTATAGTAGTACATAGAGTCTTTGTGATGTAAATAACATACCTCCAGCTTGTGTGTTCGAATGACAGTGAGGTTTTATTAATTTTATATATCTATTTACTTTTATGTGGCAGGACCAAAATTGACAATGGCTTTTATCTTGTAAGATTACTTGATCTCTTTGACCTTACATCAGAGTGAGTATATACTAGTAAATATCTATAATTATTTGATCTTTTTGGCCTTGTGCCAGACTAAGAAAAAAGTAAATGTCTCCAATTACTTGGTCTCTTCGGTACCTCTTGCCTGCAGATTTCTTTCGTGTTTAGTTTTCTCTCCTTCCACTCAGTCTGTACTCGCAGATGCAAGATTCTGTGTTTAATAATCAGTCATTATTACTAAGTAATAGTTTTATATCCTTTTAACCTAGGTTGGTAACTGCATGATAGGAAAAGAGATTTTTAAACTATAGCTATTCTAAAATCAACAACACAAATTTATATAACTGAAACAAGTAGTAAAATGATTTCAGGTACTTCTAAATCCATAAGTACAATGTAGCAGTCAAAGTGGAGATTACTCTGAATACATTTATGTATGAACAACTCTCTGAACAGAAAAATAATGTTAATTTTCTGGAGATGTTTTCCAATAATTATGATGTATTATTCAAAATTATTTGGAATTTTTCTTAATATTTGAAGTTCTTTTCACAATTGTTTTGTTTATCTATATCAACTATCAAGGGTTTGGGAATTTAAGAAGCAGAAGACCACTTAGTACTTGCAAGCTATTTTTTTATACATCTTCTTATCTTCATTTCATTTTTAAGATTGTATTTTAATTGAAAAACTGACTTCTTTCATTTGATATTGACAAAACTTGACAACATCCACTTTTCAAGTAAATGTACTCTTTAATAGATTAAACAACTCCTTAGATTTTAATAGTATCTCATGTAATAAAGTTATATGGGCATCTTGGTACTTATATATAAATTTTCTTTGGAAATCAAACATGGAATGTTATAGAAAGTTTGGACCCAGGAATGATATCTAGTCCCTTTAAAGGTCACAACTTGGGTGCACAACTGGATCAACTAGCTACTAGAAATCTACAGGGGAGGGGGGTCTAAACAATACAACAGCTATGGTGAAATAGTACTTTTGGCACCAGTGCAACCCCATAACAAAAGTTATAGTTGCTAAAATTATCACAAGACATACATGATATAGGGTAAGAAGTCCCTCCACCCACCTCGTAAGCCTTGTGAAAATCCTGAAAGAAGAGACCAGAATGACCAGTATTCCAGATCTGTTTCTAGAATACAGAAAGACAGAAGTAGTCATTGATGCTATGTTTGCAATATGACACCGGTCTTTATGAAAAGGTGAAACATTTGTAACTATCCCTGAATGATACAAAAACTTAGTGCTGAATGATTTGTCTGCCAGCACTGATATATGCTTCTGCTGTGACAGGTACAGTAAACGCGGCCTAGATTCAGTTGAGCAGGGACACAGATACACCCAATCAGAACCAGCCAAAGTATATTAAATCAGTGGGTAGTACACAGTTCCTGATCTGCAGGAGTTTTTGCAGCAGTGACAGCTAACAAAACAAACCTTTCTGAGCCAGAAATCCCCTCATGCACAGACTTTGGGTGATCTCTGGATGATGGAAATGCAGTTCCAACCTGATCTGTGTCGATGAACTAGACAATCTCTTGTAGATGTGTCAAAGGATGCCAGAATTATTCCCATGCAAAGAAAGCAGTTCTATGCTATATAGGGCCCCATTGTCAGGGACTGGCAACCAAATGCATTAGGATAAAGTACACTGCATTTCTTGAGAGCAGCAACAGCTGCAGTGACTCAAAAAATGACTAGAAAGCAAAAACTGTGTCTACTTCTGCAAATTTACTCAAAACAGCTGCTATTCCATTATGATGGATACCAGAATTCGTTGGAACTTCAGACGTTCATATTCAGTGGAGATTTCACGATTAGAATGGCAATCCCATTTTCTAGTTCCGCTGAAGTGGAGGATTATTTTATGTTCAACTTCTTTCAATTCCATGTTATATTTGCTGTTAGGAAATGTCATTCTGTAGTTAATAACCAAGAAGATCAGTGTCAGACTTGGTATTGAAATGAAGTAAATGTCACTAAGAATTTCATTTCTTTGAGTATCAAAATAGACCATTTTTCATTAAAACAGAGACAATGATTAGTACAAATAATAGACAAGTTATCAATTTGGCAGGAACTGCTTAACATTTCAACCCCCAGATAAGTTTGACTCACAACACAGAATATTTTCTATAAATGGCTGGTATGGAAAGCAAATCTTTTAGTTCACTAGGTTGTGCACTTATAAGGTTTTAGATATCATTCATGGATTACTATTTTCTTTATAACATTCCATGTCTGTAAAACCCACTTTGCCCCCCAGGTCATATGCTATATTTCATATTTATTGCATTAAAGAGCATAGATATCAAAATAGTATTGAATTCTCAATCAGGTTTGCTTATGGAGTCTGCTTTTTATCAGGCTTCACCCCACAGCCCTCTAGTGAGATTTTTTATTTATTTTGACCTCATTCCAAATGGTGTACAATGACAAAACATTTTAATAGTTTGAAAAAAATGAATACCAGGCAGTAATGTAGATGTTTAACTTGGCTGTTGTCACTTCAGTAGACAAGAATATATTCCATTGTTTTTTCTGTATTTATATGTGGCTATTAGATTATAGCTATTAACACAAAAAGAAACAATATTATATCTGTACTTATTAATAAGCATTCATGTACCAAAAATTTCCTTGTATTAATATTTGTCTTTGCTTTTATTGGAACAGCATTTTGATATATTTCTTTGCCACTATTACTTAAGTCAGTCATTTTGAAATTCAAACAAATATAGACAATTTTTTTTTTTATATTTTGAAAATACATATAGTCTACATGTAATGGTTGACATTATTGCTTGAAATGTTTTGATAATCATATCAATATTTCTCTCTTTCCAAGCTTAATTAGCATAAATAGAAGTTGAAATATTTTGGAACTGTGTATAACAATGAAATTTACTTTGTTGAATTTTCTAAACTTGTTACTATGCAATATTTAGAAAAAGAGAATTTTGCAATTTCCACAAAATATTCTGTACGTTCTGAAATTATGAAGTTGCATTAGATAACTTGAAGAAATTGAAACTGAAAATTTGAAATCAATTTTTCTGCTATTGCAACTGACAAGATTTTTTCTTTGGATTCAATAACAAGAAAAAATGAATGTGATCATTTTTAGTTTGATACTGAATGAGATGTTCTCTATTTTCTTTGTTGCAGAAATAATAAGAGTAATCTAAGCCTCCCAACAGCCACTACAGAAGCAACTCTTTTGCTTGGATTATTAAAGAACAAGATTAATAGTAATACAAGTAATGCCACTACTAGCAGCGGAAACAGTAACGTGAGTAGTGGAAGCTCAACCCCTGCTCGGAATGATATTAGTCGACCTGTTGAAATAAATCAGCTTGTGGAGAAATATACTAAACAAGTAAGTCACATGGATTTGGCTCTGATTATTGTACTATCTCGGTCTAATAAGCAAATTGAAAATTCCATTTCATAATGATATGTAAGAAAAGAGAAATGAATTTATGGTAAATTTTGTCTCAGAAAAGAAACTCGACTAATGATTAAAAAATCAAACAAAAGTGTATTTACTTACTCAGTGGATTTGATATGAACTCCCCCCGCTCTTTTCGGCTCAAAAAGTAAACATAATCTTCAATGCCCAGCTCTACATTGGCCAGAACTTGGAGAGAAGTTGAAAAAATCTGGGTGATAAATTAGAAGAATTCAGGGAAATGCATTTTTTCTTAATATATTCCCCAGGGGCTTTTATATGCCATTAAATATGGTAGTTTGCACTCTAAATTTAAAAAATTCTCATTTGTAAGGAATCGAAGAAGAACAGATTCCTAATGTGATAAAAGTTAAACAATACATAACTACAAAGAATGATAAATTTAATACCAAGTATTGAAGATACATTTTACAAAGGCTACAACAACACTTTCACATTATGACTTTAGAACAGCAAGTTGAATAATTCTTATGTCAGTGTTATGTGGTTTATATCCCAGTAGCTTTCTCTTGTTTTTTTTCTCAATTGATTTTTGCTGATGAATTCAATTTTTCTGCATCATATCATATAAACATTATCATTATTCTAATAATATTTGTTTTTAAATGTATCTCATCTCTTTATAACAACTGTAGAAAGTTTTGGTCTTATTAATAATCTTCTTTGTGCTATTGAAAACAAATTATATAAAGAAGTACATCGACACATTTCTAATAATCTACATATTTATATAAAAGAAATTCTGTATCCATATATGTGTGTGTGTGTGTGTGTGTGTGTGTGGTACTTTTCAATGAGCACACAGATACTACATTCTGATCTTGGGTAGAAGTGCCAAGAAGTTACTCTTTGGTCCTAGTTTTTTTTAACCAGAACTATGCTAGTATATGTAAAGACCTTCAAAAACCACCTGTATGTTCTCAAAATACCAGCTTCTGATCAAGCTTACTTATGATGCCACAACTCATCTATGAATAATGAAAGTTTTCTTCTCTTATGATTTTGAAATAGGATGTTGTAAAATGTCATTGCTAAATTTCAACTTATCTTCCACTCTTATAAGGATCAATCTCTCTATTTTATGTATTTTTGTATCTCCCTATCTATCCCCCAAAAATATCAACAGAATTGAATTTATAAATGTATTTTTGTAACATAAACAAAATTTATGCAGAATTTTTTAAATAAAAAAGCACTAGTATGAAATGGATTTTTTGGGTAACTGTTCTAATGTATTATGAAACAATTTTCCAATAAATATTGATTTTATTCTGGTTATTGTGGCATTCATTATCCAATCACATAACTGTTTGATCAAACTGTTTGATCAATTTTTAAAATAAGTTATATCATTAAAAGGAACAATTGGAAAGAAGTATGATATAAATAATTTTCTTCTATAAATATAGATTTCAGATATTCTCTTTCTTTATTTATATTGCATTGAATTGTGCATGGCATTTAATTTGTATTTCTCATTTTGCAGCTGTCAAAGAACATTCAAGAATCTTTTGAAGAGATGTATGCAGACATGCTGACAAAACATAGCCATCAGGTAACAATTAATATCATTAATTGAGTAATTAATGTTTTGTGCATGTAATGGTTAAATTGGTAGGTATTATATTTCAAGTTGAATGATACCATGTTGATGAAGAATGGTCACTTGAATAATAGACTTGTCGAACGCTGGTGATTAGTTATTTTGACCTTTCAGCATTGCGAGTTTTGTTATAACAATCAACTAGGATTCTGATCTATAGTTTTATTGCATAACAGTTTAATCAATTTTCATGAAAATTATTGCAATAAAAAGAAAAAGAATTGGAGAAAAATATGAAATAAGTCATTTTCTTCCATTGTATAAGAGCAAGTACATAATTTTTTAAAAATTTACTATTGAGGGAAAAAAATGAAAAAAATACTAATTCAGACTCCAATTAGTTATCAGAGTTTAAATTGATCAGTGTTCCCCTGCTTGATTGTAAAACAAGTTGTATTTCCATTGAATTTACAAGCTGCCAATACCAGATGATCAACAAGCTTGTATGCTTAACAGAAAAAAAATTATAACCATTATTACATGATTCAGCCAGAATGTACTTCGACAATACACAATTTGATAGTCTTCAACAATTGACTTGTAAGATGGGAGATAACTTTGTTAAAATAAAGTAAGGATCATCTCCACTGTAATTGAAGCAGTAATTATTAAATTTAAAAAAAAAACAACTGTAGGTGTCTGAATGAAAGTGAATTCCACACATTAAAAATTCATTTATTCTAAAATAATTGAATGGTTCCGAAAAGAAAATGAATAATTACTGCTTGGAATCAATTTTCATTCTGACACCTTCAATTGTTGTAAAATAAATGAATAATTATTTCTTGGAATAATTTTCAGTCTGACACCTCTAGTTGTTGATATAATTGATAATTACTGCTCCAATTATAGGGGAGGTGATCCAGAGTTCATTCAACAGTTATTTCCCATTTTACATACCAATTGTTGAAGATTAGCAGGGCTTCCATATATGCAGACTGGATAAATCTGAGGAAATATATATCTGGTTACTATTTTTTTGTTAATTCTAGGCATGCCTATGCACTTTCAAAAAAATCTTCATCATCCTATCTTGAAATATAATTACAAATTTATCAGAATTCATTCTTGAGTTTTTTTTTCTTGTTTTTGACTGAAAGAAGAAGCCGAAATTTCTGTCTAAAAAGAGAAAAACAAATTTTCATTAATTATTTCTAGATTTACTAAAACTCTACAAAGTGCAATTCATGTATTGCAAATGGGCTGAGTAAGTAGTAATGTGTTGTGTAAAGCCTGAACAGAGACGCCTGTAGCTATTGCTTTAAAGGTACTTCTTATTATTTTCATTGACTGCTAGTTTGAAGAATTTTGTTTCCTAATCAGGCTCTATACTTGACTTGTTATGACCTTTTTTCCTTTTTTTTTTTTTTGCATCTGTTAGAAGCTTTGAATTGAATTTTTTTTTTTTTTTTTGCATCTATTGCAGGTTATTATGAAACACTATCACCAGGAATTGGAGAAGTTACGGTGGATCCACGAACAGGAAATAGCTGAAATTAAGCATAACTCAAGTAAGTTATCAAAATCTAACATCATTGGAGCAGAATTTGGATGGAAAATTCTTAAAAAGAATAACTGTATTATTTTCTTGTGAGGGAAATCCAGGTTATATTTAGAGAATTATACTGTTACTAGTTCACCCCTGCCATCGAAAGATGAAAATGGAATTATTCAAATGATTTTGCCCTCATAATTTACTTGAAAAAAATATCAAAAACCTTACATTGCTCTATATTTTCTTGTTCAAGTTTAACCAGGATTTAACGCAGATAGTTTAAGCATTTGCAAAAAAAAAAAAATAATCTAGAGAGGATTCTCTATAATCAGCATTCAATGGTTATCTCTGTTGACAAATGTTACAGATAAAAGATATAGACATACACGCGATGCACTACATAACTAGATTCTGCTTGTTTGTATACATGACCATTACACTTTCTGATTACTGTTCACTCTCCTTGTATCTCACATCCTTTCTTTCATACCTCCCCACCTACCCTTGCAATGTTATGAACAAAAGATAAGAATGGAAGAGGGTGCTTATGTTTGAATGGGAGCTAAAGGGACCCATCCTCTACTATTTCTGTCATTCATTCATTACTCCTCAATCACAAGTCCGGACTTATTAAAGAAGTACGTAATAAATTACTTCAACAAAATTATGTTCTTCAATCACCAAAATATATTTACGAGAGTAATGATAATAACTTAATTGTCAACACCCGTTTAATTTCCACTGGTCCGGCTCGTAGGAACTAGTGATTTTAGAAATATCACCTCAGAAAACCATGAATTTCAAACCTCTTAATTTTGAAAATGTTTCCTTTTCAGATTTGATGGTTGCAGAAATCCGAGCGAGTTGGGAAAATGAAAAGGAACGCTATGGAAATAACATTCGGGATCTCTGTGAAGTAGAGAAGCTTAAAGCTGTGGAAGAAACGAAAAAGAAACAATGGGTATGTGATTTAAAGAATGAATTCCAAAGAATATGCTCAGAAGCATTCAACATCTAACTACTATTGAAGGAATCTGTGTGTATGTTTGTATTTGCGTATGCACTGCAATTAGTTGACAACTGTCCATTGTATGAAGTTGACAATCGTCAGACATAGTTTGCTGTTTGGGTCAGCAATTCTCTAGAAATTTAATGAAAATGAATTGAAAAAATTATAGATTAGATTATAGATCTTTCTCAAGTTTCTATGAATTATCTCCCTTGACTGTCGCCTTTTTAGAAATGAATAGAATACTGGAGAGACGTAACCTAAATACTTGAAAGTCATAGCTTTGTGAAACGGACAGAAAATTATTTTAGCTAATTTCAATACATTGGTTTTACAGCGTAACCCCAAATCTGGAAGGTATGTAATCTATCTATATAGTGAACAGTATGGATTTTTTTGTTTGTTTCTCTCTAACAATGAAATCATCCAAAAGGTAACAAATTCCCCTATGAAAATATCTTCTACCCACCATTTAAAACATTGAATTCTTCCATTTGAATAAGTTTGGTCACTTTTTGATAAAACTTCAGGTGAAATTGATAAGATGTGAATATCTGTATACACTATTAAGAGCTTTGAAATATTGAACTATCAAGTCTTGAAGTAAGTGAGAGAATGGGGAAAAAAACACTCAAACTCCATGGAAACACAGGAAGATATTCCTACCAAATGCATTACAGTATGCACTAATATATATATATATATATATATATATATATATATATATATATATAATGTGTACTTTAGAGAGTGAGACAGACTCGGGAGTGAAGTTTTTGGTGGTAAGGTTTATTAATCCTTATATGTCAATAGTCCATACATGTTTCTGGATTCTTCCCATCATCAGTGGTGTGTGCCGTGTGAGTGTGTATTAAAATGTACCATGTGGAACCAGAGTCCACTGCCAGATATATATATATATGTGTGTGTGTGCGTGCATGTGTGTGAATTTTTGTTTGGTTTCTTCGCTTGTTAGATTTACACCAATGACAATTGCGGTCCTGCAGGCATCAACTCTAGTAATTCCAATAACTACTAATTAATCATGATTAATCTGACAAACCCCTTTAAAAGAGAAAAGAAAGAAAAAAAATTTTTAGAATCATAGAGAACTGCTACCACAATTCACTATTTTAGCAACAGTCACTGGTTGAATACGGTAAATTTGTAGTGCTTCTGCTAAATTTCCATATGGTGGTGAAAGAGTTAATATACTCACACCTGGACAAATGGATTGTGTTATCACGCTCTTCTTTTCATTTTATGAGGGCAATAATACAAATAATAAAATCTTTACATTTCAGTGTGCTAACTGTGGCAAAGAAGCTCTTTTGTACTGTTGCTGGAACACAAGTTACTGTGACTATCAGTGCCAAGCCAGCCATTGGCCCCAGCATATGACCAGCTGTACACAACAACTACCCCAATCCACCCAAGTGACTCAGTTGACAGTACCAGCTCCTATAATGACCACAGCAACGAGTACCCTTACTGGGACCTTAGTGACTCCAACCCCCCAGGGTGTGGTAGCCCTGTCAGAAGTGCGCACCAAAACAAGTAATTCAAACACAACTACTCCTATTGTAATACCTAACTTGAGACAACAACAACAACAACAGCAGCAGCAGCAACAGCCACAACAACAGCAGCAACAGCATCACCATCATCATCACCATCACCATCATCAGCAAAAACAACAGCCTGTAAGCACTACAGCACCACTTCCAGAAATCAAATCTGTGGAGACTATAAATGTAAGTATTAATGTCCAGTCCTGAGGACTCCCCCCCCCTCCTAGGGAAGTTGTTAAATGAATACATAAGAGTGAACACATAAAGCTAGCAAGGATAAATGGATCTGTCCTGAAAGTATCCTGCCATTTCAAATATCTTGAGAACCAGTTGCCTGGACTTGACATTACTTCGCAACCACTCAGGTGAGGCCTTACCTGGCATGTGTAAACAGTCTCTAGCAAGGTTGCTCAGTTGACCGTGAGATACCATTTGAGTGAGTTTGTGTACTGTGTGACATTCACATTCACAATGAATGAGCCTACAGCTTCTGGCTTTTTTTTAAAGAGATATTAGATCCTGGATGAGGTTATAGAGAATGTAATGCAGCCGATGGCTATCCTGAAAGAGACTGTTTTGAAAAATGAAAGGGATATTGGGCTAAGTGTGTGAGGTCCTGAGGGGTAGTATGTAGAAGACAGTTAAGGCTATGTAGCCCCCTGGTAGATTATTTTTGATTAATATCTTTCTAGACAAACTTTGTATTATATGCAGATACTTGAGTCCATGTAATATATAGTGGCATATCTTTGATCTTTCCTACTTATTTTCTTAAAAGATGTTTAAATTTATTAATGCTATTATTACTATCTTCTGTTCTGAGCAGACTCCTACCCCAAAATCTGGCACTCGGGCATCAGGAATGCTGCAACAGATTGTTAAGAAGGACGAGATACGCCCTAAAATGGTGAACCTTCAACCAGTATCTACAACAGTGTCGGGGCCAACTCAGATACAGTTTGTGCCCACTTCTCCTGGGGGCCCCATACAGGTGCTACCTGCTCCATCCACGCAGGTAAGTTGATGCAACAAGAGAAATTTCTCAACAGAATTTTCCAACTCTCTTGAAGAAGTCTTGAGCACTAAAACTCTTTTTGTTTCTTTTATACAGAAAAATGGCTATTTACACTGAGGAAAGTCCATATTAAACATTTCATTCATTATTTATTCTTTTTATGCATTCTACAGATTAAATTTTTCAATCATTTTTATGATTTCTAAAAATCTCATCTCACATAATGAATATACCTTCTCAAACTTTTCACAGTCATAATATTTGTTTTAAATTTTGCAGGAAATGAATATAAGAATTCTTTAATTTTAGAAAAGTTTCATGAAAAGGTAAAATAGCATCAACTTCATTATTCTACTGCATTTCTTCATCACAGCTTAGGATAAATGGGTTATTTAGCAAAAGAAAGTTCTCTACCACAGTTTGTATGAAAAATATATACTATGTAGTATGATTGAGATTATCTTTGTTGAAGAATCACATTGTTTTTTGGTCAAGATTTCTCACAGATTCCTAAGGATGATTAGAACTGAAAAAATTGAAATATATGTGCAATATAGGTCAATTTTTTTAAATAATCACCCTCTTTTAAAAAAATTTTCTACATGCTCCTCAAAAAATAGGGGAAGGCCCAGTCCATCACAGTTAGTCCAGTGCCACCGTTATCATGCTATGAGCTGTCCAGCACCACTGATATTAATATTCATTCATAAAAGAAAACAATTCTCTTACGATGATTATTTTTATAGATTTTGAAGATTATGTTGTGGCTATAGAAATCTGAAATTTCAGGACAATCTTGATATTCAAATAAATCAATCTCTTTTTCAAAATGATTCTTCTTCATCATTTTCATAGATACAATTTGTTTAATAGTTTAGGTTAATTTCACTTGAAAGAAGTTTTACTATAAATGTAAGTTGTTTCTTATTTTATGGGCAATTTGTTTTAGATTTGTCGTTTTCTATTTAATTTTTGTCTTACTGATACATATATAATTTTATTCAATGAAGCATCATGAATCATTATTGATGATTTTTATGATTACTTATTACCTTCAGCTTGGTTTCAGTTTAGTTGCTTTTTATGTTTTTTTACCAGCTTGATGGCAGTGGGCAAGTGACAAAACTCTCTCTTCTATTCACTTGCCCTAAAGATTAATACTATTGATAGTATTATTTCATTCATTCATAAAGAAAAACAAAATTCACTTACAATGATTTTCCCTATCGATCTATGAAATAATGTTATGGCTGTAGAAATTAGTACGGTAAATTTTCATAGTTAAAACTTAAGACGATGTTGTCTTTGTTTGATATTCAAATAAATTAATCAATCTCCTTTTAAAAATTTGTTGTAGAGATGATGAGTTGAATAGTTTTTTTAGCCTAATTGAAAGAAGTTTTACTATTATTATAAGATGTTTTGTATTTGTCTTTTTTTATTTACTTTTGTAACATTCTTGATCTTACAGTGACTTTTTTTTTCAATTAAATTTCAAAGATTTTGAGTATACTACAGAAATTGAATTATTATAGCTATATTTTAGGACACTCTTGGAGATGTTTTCAATATTCAAAATAAATAATAAAATAATAAATAATAAATAACTCTTTTTTTTGAAAAAGAAAAAACTTTTTTCTATTTTCTATTGATTCTGTTAAATAAAAAATATTAGCAGTGAAAAATTCTGTATCATTTAGCGTGAATTAATTTTATCACACTCAAAGGGTGGACTGGGTTTGTCTTGGATAGCCTTGTGAAATGATATACTGCGGTGCTGGAAGATCTCGGGGTTGGAATGTCCTGCACTGGGACTGTCTACCCTGGAAAGGCATCACTGGAAAATATGTACCCCCACAAAATAAAAAGAAGCTAATTCACTATTCCACTTCTTGCAACTGTGAGATTTTCAGCACAGCCTCCTGTCATTATTCAGTGTGTGTTGTGGCAACTCATTTCATTTTTGACACATAAAGAAAAAGAAAACTTGATTTTTTTTCAGTTACTCTCCAGAAACCCTATAATTTCCCCCAGTCACCATCTACAGCTCCAGTACGTCCAGTCTGCACAACACTTCCAAACATATGCGGCAGCCTCAGGACAAACACCAGTTAGTAATTGTTCTTTCCTTGAACTTCCTCCTCATCTCCTCAATTTTTATCTGCCCAACCACCTCTGTGCACCTTGCCATTGTCTTGCATCCAGCTTATGCATTGTAGTATGAAGCTGTCAACTCATAAAAGTCCTGTCCTGTCATATCTTGCTGGCTTGCTGCATTCTCTGTTGTAGACTGAAATCCTTTTTTCTTTTTTTTTTCTCCCCTTTCTTTTCTATTGCCTTGGTTTTCTTCTTTTTGAGTTTGGTGAAATATTCAGAGACCAAGACACTATGTCTATTGGTTGCTTGCTAGACACCCACTATTAGTATATGGTAAATTCTATGCATTTTCATTCAAGTACATAAAAAAATAGCCTCTACAAGCAGATTTCAATCTTGAGATTAAGGATTATATAATTAACTGTATAATGGCTGTTAAACATAGTGAATATTTTTGTGTTATTGCAAATAGTTACTCCATCTTTGAATATTTTATGACTAGTTCTGTGCATTTATTCGCAGGCTTCAAGACTTAATTCTTCACAGATTTTGCTAAAATTTACAAACAGAAAATGCCACTTGGAAGTGTCTAAGTTGTTTATTTTTCCTTCTAGTTATTTCTTAGATGAGGCATTATTATACACTGATTTACTCAGACTTACGTTCTCATCTTGGTTGTTATAATGACATTGTTTCGGGTGTTGTACCCTCCAACCTTCAGTTGTAGTAGTCAGTAACCTTTTTGGAATTCAAAACCAAAGCCTTTGGCTGTAGATTGTTCTCATTCTGCTTTTCATGCCAGATGATATCTTTATCACTTAATTATTCCTAGTGAATTCGTTCTTGTGATGTCAATACATGGCCAAGTAGATAGAAGTGTTAGTTGAGCGTGTGTAGTAACCTTGGTGGTTACAAGTTAAATCCTTGGGTCGTGTAGTCATATACTCAGATCCAGCCTGACAAACAACATCACAAGGACTAATGACTGTAAAAACCAAGATAAGGACACCAGTCTAAATAAATCAGTGTATGATATTTTTCATCTTTCTTAAGTATGAATCTGCTTCGAAATAGAAGATATTTTTACAGAAATAACCCTTTTCTTCCAGAAAATATGCACTTTTGGGTTTAGGGGGAGAGAGTCAAGATATTTGTTCTTTATTTTTGTAATTTTTTTGTTAATAGAGTTATCAATCCTTTGTTCTTGAGTCATTTAGGTTTATCAATTTTTTTCTGAATGCAATATTATGGCTTTTTCAATGCATCTTGTTTTAATCAATGTCATATAACTGAAGTAGTTGGCATGCATTTCTCACTAATCTCCTATCTAGATGATCTTTGATAGATCTATTTTCTTCTATTCATTTCTGTATATAACATACAGGGCTTCTATCATTACATTTAGTCACAGCAAACCTGTAGAAAAAGGATGAATTTCAGTATGATTGTCCATTTTCTCTTAGAAGCCTCAACAAGTTTTAAACAAGCTTTCTGTATGATCTATGCATTTGTGAAATTTTTCTAAATAAAAAGTGTTGTGAGAATTTTATTATTTTCAGAAAAAAAAAGCGCCTGGAGCAAAATTGAAACCACAAACCACCGTCTGTTATCTAATTGATTATTTTTTCTCTTCAAGCATATTTTTTTCTTAAATCTTTATTTGTAAAATTTGGATATAGCTTAGATAATATGCTAGTTTGGTTTATTCTGACTACTCAAAAGAATGTATGTATATTTGCACACTTACAGTGTGAATATTGAATTATTAGACAAGTCAGTATTATTGTAAAAAATAGTTTTGACATGGTCTCAAAAATTCTTTACCTATCTCCCTGACTACGCAACATTTTTTTTCTTAATGAAAAGAGAATTTTAGAAATCTACCAGTTTTGCGGTCTTAAATTAAACCTTTTTTTTTCAACTGTAATGGGACAATCTTTAAGCAATTGTCCACATTTTCTAGAAGTTTCCTGCCATTTCCTCCATTGCTAATTGGAGACAACCGACCAACCAACAACAATATTTAACCTTTCTCTCTGGAACGAAATGAAAATTAGTTGGGGTGCTTACCCAACTCCCAAGACGGGTTGATTTACTGAGCTAAAAAGCCCTAACATTTTACCCATAGCTGAGTGAAAAAGTGAATTCATACCTCTCCCAAGAGCATTAGTTCAAACTGAATGCAAACTGTCCCAGCTGGAGTTCAAACTCCGTTAACTGGTTCCCTTCTTCTAGCCATTATTTGTTAGGCCACCTGCACATCCACAATGATATCCAAGAAATTGAGAATTTTAGGTTTTCCACTGTAGAGGAGGGATTGTTAGTTGCATCAAATGCATCAGAATTAGTTTTCAGTCCATTTCCCACTTTTTTCTGTGTTTGTCCATTTTTTTTGTTCAATTTTATCTCTTTTCAAACTAGAAAGCACTCAGCACATACCTCTGCCAACGTCATTGTCGGTTGAATAATTGTGTTGGTATTTTATAAATCTATTGATATTACTATGTTTACAGAGAAATATTTATTTTATAATGTTTAACAGATTTCAAGATTTCATTTAATTATCCATCCACTCAAAGGCTTAATAACAAGTTCTGATAATTATGTTTCGAAAGGTGCAAATCTGAACTGAGACACAACAAATATGGAGTATTACAGCACATCACATCTCACAGTTTGTATGGCTGAAGCATTAAGACAATCCTAAGCTGGTTTAAGAAGATAACAGCAAATGTATCGACCATTATTCTTCTATTTCCTTTGTGCCACCTTTTTATTTTCAAATTCCACTATCTTCATATTTTTTAAAAATCTCTTCGAACTTTAACTTGCAATTATCTTCAATTTTACTTGCATTATTTTTCAATTTTGTTTTAATCTTCCACTTATACTTGATGTATCATAGTGAGATAGAGATATTGGTCACATTATTCCGTCCATCAGTCTTTATTCTCCTTTATTTTACTTGAGCAATTTATCATAATCCACTCTTTGCTTCTGAGACTTGTTGAAGCTTCACCAGAGCCCTGTTAAATGTAAATTTTGGAAACACGTTCTCTAGTTCGACCATTACCAACCTCTTACAATGTTAGACAAGGGGTTGGACTTTCCCAGTTTGCATCCAGATGTGTCTATCTCTTCAATTGGTTGCCAACTGAAGCTGAAGAGCTCTGACTTCACTACTATTTTCCCTCACTTGAGAGGAGAAGAGATGAATTATTTCAAGGGCATTAGGATGAAATGAACTTGGCAATAGTTTGAAATCAGTTCACCAATTCCATTTTCTGCACTGCTAACCGTGAGGCCACAAACCTCAGTTGATGATGGAGATAAAAAGGTGCAAATAGTGGAAAGGTTCACGACTCAAACCTGGATCTGAACAAACTGTTTTGAGACGCAGTGCCTCAAAGCCTACATTTTTAACCAACATTTTGTAAACTTCCTCTTACAGAATATCTATAACCTTCCCTCCCCCAAAAGATCATGTGGGATTTCTCTATCAAAAGAAAGCAACCCAAGTTATGTTTACTCACTATGGAATATGTGGAAGTTAAGTACTCTGGTTTAAAAGATAGTTTCACCATCACAGAATACAGGCTAATTTAGAAGATAAATATTCACTCTCAGGTATTTACCATGTACAATGGATTAATTATCAAATGGCACTAGCAAGCAGGAAACTTTTGTTAGACCTTCAAAATGTTCTTTGTGATGAGATTTAGGAGATGTTGATGGTGCTGGTTCTGGGAATGTAGGTACTATTTTCTTGATGTATACAAGCACCTTTAATTTCTCTGATCTATTTCTATATCTGATCTCATTTTGAAGTTTCTTTCTTTTCATTGCCAGAATCTCTTATGACAACTCCAATGATCTTATTCAATGATTTTTTTCCCTAGATTATCCCAATTTTATTATCTATGCTATTTACTACTTATTAAGGAAAATAATGTTTAGATGAAAATTATTAAAATATAACAGAAACAAAATTCATATTCGTAAAATAATTGAATAGCATCAAGTCATTTTGCAATAAGCACTAATAGGAATAAATATTTATATAGATGAAAAAGAAACATCTTATCACAGAATCATCATTAATATTTCTGCAAATTCCATTAATCTTTACGCGACCCTCGGAGGAGTGTCACAACCCCTAGTTTGAGGCTGGATCTTGCCAGTTTACTCTCTCCACCGTATTAATGATTGCTACTGATGTAGGTTCATCTTTCTCACCATGCTCCCATTTTTACCACTGAAGCCAAAACGGCAAAACATGTAAAATGAATTTTCCTAAATGTTATAATACTTCTATTGATCTATTTTAGTGGGGCAGGGTTGCCAGATGGACTCTGGCTGGGATGTTCTCTGTTCACTTTGTAAAGCATGACCCCCCCTCCCCCAGCTATAGGTAAAATAACGCTCAGTGATGCCGCTTCAGGTGCTTGTTGCCTCAAAGCCTATGCCACAAATTGCCAACAGGCCATAGTAGTATCGTGAGATGTGGGACCTAAGCTTGGATGATTGAAGTTGTTGTCTGCATAGTAAGGGCACCACTTATTTTACAAAGTGGAACCTGGATTTTTTTAAATTGATTCAATTCTTTGAAAATATTGATGTGAATTCTCTCAAATGCTGCTTTCATGTAATAAATTCATTTTGTCATTAGGTTCATGAATCCTGAATGTATTATATATTTCCACAAATAAAACTAAAAAGTTATGTAAAGAAAAGGATTTTAAGAATATTCTTCAAGATCAATTCAATTTTTTGATCATCTTCAAGATTATTCATGTGAGTTTGCCGTATAGTAAATTCATTATTGTAAAGACTAATTCTACAATCCTCATCAGATTAATTTTTAAAGATAAACAAAAACCAAACTAATGGGTAGTATATTCAAAGTTGAAAAAAAATTTTGAATTGAGTTTTCTGATCTTTTTTTCATTTTTTTTTTTTTGTTTCATTTGTTTGTTTTTTGTTGTTTTTTTTAAATCAGTAAAAATTTTAACGGACCTCGGTGTAGAAGTTTTCGGACTTAGCAGATACTTTAATCGCACATGCATTGATATTTTTGTTGCATTTTGGTGTAAGAAATCCTTTTTAGATATTGGATATCATTTTAGATATCTTTAAGGAGCCTCAGTTTTTTTAAAGACTTTTTTTGCCAAAGTTCAATATGTATTTAGATTTTTTTGGCAAAATCTTGACATTTTTAGATCTTCAATAAAGTTCAGATCCCAAACTTTTACCAATCAATCATCCAAAATATCAAAATTTCACCAAATCCCATGCGGCACTTGCATGTTGTTATGCTATGGTTTGTTTTGCTATTTCCAACAACTTTCAAGTGAAATAGTGAGAGAAAAACAATGTCTTTCATCAACTAACACGTGAATGTACCTGACCTACTAATAAATTAAGATGTTACAAATTAGAATATTAGTCTGTGTTATATTGGTCTACGTAACATTTTCGACAGTATCTAGGCTCAGAAACTATCCATTTGTGTCTGTGGCATTTTGTGAATTTTACTGACTTGATCTATATTGTTCTGTATATTATAATTCAATAAGTTTATATTCCTTGTCGTCTAGGAGCTACTTTCGCATTTAAAGTATTTGAATTTGAAAAGTGTTTAAAAAAATACTCTTTCTAAGGTAATGATCGATTTAACGGATATTCACAATTAACGGACAATAGTCCAACCCTATTAGTCTGCTTAACCAAGGGTTCACTGTACAATATCACAGAAAGCACCATTTTGTAACAAAAGCTATCTACCTTTGTTTTTTGGAATATTGACCTTTGGCATTTTAACCATTAGGCATTCTGAGTATTTGGAAATTCAACAATCAGATTTATGGCGTTTGGGGTAGTGTGATTCATGATTATGATCTGCACTGATATATATATATATATATATATATATAGAGAGAGAGAGAGATAGAGATAGATAGATATACTAGCAGGGAATCTCGACATTGCCTCTGTAAAAATAACTGAATATCTGACAATACAGAAATAAAACATGTTCTTCATTAAATGTTTTCTTACACAACATTATCTGGTGGGTAGAGTGACAGGAGCCTAAAAATTGTTTGAGTGTATTCAGTGTAGTGACTGGGAGGTTGTGCATTCCAAACTCCAGCATGGGTGTCACACACCCTTGGGCAGGTTCACACACACACATACACACTCCCAGGCATACCTGTGCAGACCCAGATGCATTGTTGGACAGGTCAGTGTAGTTTACCCAGGTTTTCGTATCATCATTATGAAAATGATTGAAAGCAGTTCAAGATTCCAATCTGAAATTTATAGAACAATATCAAATATTTTGTCGACTGAAGTCAAAAACCTGATTTAAATAGATTTTTAGAAAGAAAAATTTTGTAGACTATAAATGTTACCTGAAACATTAAAAATGGAAAGTTCATTAAAAAGTGATCAAAATTCAAGTGAATATTTAGAAAAACACATTTATACAAACGGCTATCGGAGCTATTGGATGAATTGGGGAAAAAACTTGGACAAATGTAGTCAAAAAATTAATCAGAGGAGCCAGTTCTTTTTTTGTTTTTTCAGCCCCCCTCTTTCATTAAAGGATATTTTTGCCCACTCCCTCATTATTGTCAGATAGGCTGGAAGCCATTTATCTCTTCAGCTAGTCCTGATCTTTCTTTCTTGACCTTTCGCTCAATGAAGGCCTACATTGATCATTTATGCACACAATGACAATTACAGAAAACTGAATCTATTTATATATATTGATATATATTTTTGTTCGAGTTCTTGGCTGAGACTGTTGAGTAGTCCTGGACGTGTGTAGGAAATATGTGATAGGATGTCTTCAATCCCAACCACCTGAAACCGTAAAATTGGATGAAAAGATGGATGCCTTAGAAACAAACACTCACACACACATTGTGGATATGAGGTGATCCGACAGAATGTAGATCTCATCAATACATATATATATATATATATATATATATATATATATTGACGATGAACAAAGAAAATTACTTAAAATAGACTGACAATGACTGAAATGACAGAGAGTTTTGGAAAAAAAAATTTTATCATATATTTAAGTGTTCAAAGCTGTAAAGCTTTGTAGACATATATATATATATATATATATATATATATATATATATATATATATATATATATATATATGATTAAAATTTCAGACAAAAATTAATGATCTTGCTGAGGTTGTAGAAAATGAATATAAAAATAACTAACAAATCTTCATAAAAAGTATAAAATGCTGAGTCTTCTGGGAAAAAAAAGAAAAGTATCATTAAGACGATATAAAACCCCAAAAGACTTCATTATATTGTAGACACCCAAAGTGAGGGTAGAGTTTGGTGTTGCAACTGTTTAGTATTCTGTTCTTCAATTTTGCAAAAATTATTTACTTTGCAGATTATTTTCAGGGATTTTTGATTTTCTTTTAAAATATTTGTCATTTTGATGTTTCTCTAATTGTGTTCCCGTATCAATGTTTGCAAATCTTTAAAGGCACTTTCCTTCCCAGAATGCAATGCATAATCAAAAAGAATTGCTTTTCCCTTCTGTAATTGCTATTGCTGCTTGTGTTTTGGTTTCAATCAATAGATAACAATTATATTTTTAATACTCAGGAGTTTATTTCTATAGTTTGCATATTGGCCTCACAATCCGATGATGTGACGATTTCTCACTGGATGCACTGAAAATGTAATGGCCTTGTACCAGATTTGTTAAAAATAACAAATTAACCTAGATAACTTTTTTATCTATTTCTATTATTAGATGAAGTGTTGTAACCCAATATTGAATTGGTTTTTGACTACTTTTCACTTTCATCTTAATTTTTTGTTGTTATAGCAGTTCAACGCACATCAACGAGTTCTGATGAAAATAACTAAAATTTTAAGATGAACATAAAAAGTAATTAAACATAAATAAAAATCCAGATAACATCGGTTCTTGGACAAGTCATATGGTTTGTTTGGTAAGCTAAACTTGGTAAATATCAAGTATATTCTGATTCACTGAGCTTCACATTATTTGACACAAGGTCACAGTAATGGGGCATCCAGTGAGGATCAGACTCTTCACAATTGTTATGTTCAGCATCAAAAGCTTGTTAACCATTACTACACTGATGGTGAAAGTAAGGTTTTAATGAAATTACTTGAATGTTCAGGGATTTCAACAAATCCCTAGTTTCACAATATGATAATAACATATAAACAGAAAAAAAAATCCCAAAATGAAAGATAGAATAAGACCACATGCAAAATTTCATGAGAAATGACATTAGTTTCAGAGTTTTTACAATTATAAGTTGACAAATTCATTTATACAGCCAGAAAATGGCATTCATAGATGAGATTTAATTTGTAGATATATTTGTACTTGAAATTATCATATGTACAAAAAACTGGGCTTGAAATCTCAGAATTTCATGCAATAATTTAAAAAGCAAGCATCAACATCTCAGACATGATGTTGATATCAAAGTTGAATTCTAATCTTTCCTCATCCCCATCTTTCTGTTTCCCTGCAGGTGCGGATGCAGACTGTGCAGCTGCAGAATGCCAGCCACCCCTCCACATTGCAAGGCCAGTCCTCCTACCCAAGCATTATAGCCAACCCACAGCCTGTAGTTGCCACTGCAGCTATTTCCTCCACCACTAACACCAAGATCAACACCATCACTGTCCCCACTGTCACATCTAGTGCACCAAAAAACATAAAGCCAAATGCCAAGAATATTCTGATCCCCCCAGGATCATTTATTCTAACCAAAGCTCCGCAGGGGCAGCTGCAGTTAAATGCCAAACAGATGTGAAAGAAAAAAAAAAAAAAAAAAAAAAGTTGAAGATGCCAAACCTGTAAATTTATCAATGAAACATACTATATGCACTCACAAATAAGTGTGTGTACAGTCTATATCTTGTGATGTTGTATTGTAAGCACAACTGTATTTCTTTTAAATTTCTTTCATTAGAAAACCCCTCCAGTTTCTCAATGTTATGCTTCATTCCTTCAAGTAAGTTGTAAATCAAACCACTGAGATTAATTTCAATATCAAGAAGTTCATTAAGCAAACAGTTCAATCATCATTATGAAAACCCTTAGAAATAAATGACTTGCATAAGAAAAATGTTCAACCATAAAAGATCAATTTGCAATTTACACAAGTGGATGAGGTATAACATAATAATATTTGAAGTGGAAAAAATTGAGAAAAAAATCCAGTTGTGTTCTTAATGGACTCATGCATCATTTAAAAAAATGTCTTCAAAGAAAAACTAACCAAGCAAAACCCTGTGGTAAAAACAGAATAGTTTGTAACATTGTGAGGGATATTTACTTTTTGTACAAAAGAGTTACTTCCCTTCTCAACTCTGTCCTCTTCTATTACGAAAATATATATGAGAATGGCCAAAATAAAAACAAAGACTGATTTTCATAATCAAAATAACCAGGCAGGTTTAATTGACAAGGTAGATAACTCTTGATATGAAGCGTTGTTTCCATTGGCCATATGGTTACTTCTAATTTTCCCTGCTTGTATGTCAGGTATACACAAAAAGAAAAAAAAAACATCAAAGAAAAAAAGCTATGCCATATTTTCCAACTTAGAAGGATATAGTTGTTTCTCCTTCTCTGCCCATGAAATGTTTCCATATTTTACCATGTCTAATAAATTGTCAATAATGCGATTTACTGTCTGTCTACATGGTAGAAAATAAAGGTAAAGTTTCTTTGAGAAGTGCTCTCTCTCAAATACATAATGATACATTAAGGAAACAGTTTATAAATATGAAAAAAAAAAAAAAAATGTTGACAGACAAACTTGTACATATTGACTATAACTTTACTCTGTGGACTACCTTGTGAAGATACATAAAAAAAGGTTTTAAAGAAAGAAAGGACATTCATTATTCTCTCTATTTTGCGATCAATCATATTACTCATAATTCCATCATAGACTCAAACGAATTCCAAGAATTAGAATCCGTTCTCTTTGCTGAGAACACAAAGAGCGACGAAATTCAACTCTTGTGGATTTGTTCCTTCATCCATATTTTTTATTTCCTTCCAAATTTATCTGATCTGGATACAAAGTATCATATTTGTTTGATCATTCCTCACTCTGTCACTCCTTCCTTCTCTTTTTCTTTCTCTTTTTTTCTTCTTTTTCTTCTTCTTGTTTTATTTTTATAGTTTTGAAATAAAGATGAACAACAAGGAAAATTGTGTGATTTTGGCTTCATAGAAACTTGAAAATTGTCATGACTTTCATAAACCTTCTCTAAGCATGCTATTAATCTCATGTGAATGATTTTGAGCCAGGTCAACAGTTAAATACCCATTTATGAATCCTGAACTGATTAAAAATCATTCACATTTCATTTTATCACTTCCACTGGTTGTGTTATGCAGTTTAGTTGGAGATTCCATACAAATTTATGCCTATTAAATCTCTTGAGAACATGAGAATATTCAAATAAAAAAAAACTTTTGAAGATTCATCTCTGAATATCCTCAACTACTGACCATGTTTGTTAATTGTGGTGTGACTAGAGATCTTATACAACTTTGCCACCATACAAAGTCCTTTACTGTCAGTTACCATTGCCTACAATTCATTTCCATAAGGAAAAGTTTTATTAGACAAACATTTATTGTCTTAGATTTGTGCCAAGAACAGTTTGGTTTGTTTCAGCTACAAATATATCTTCTTTTCTTTTTTTTAAATATATGTAACCTCTCTGCCATTGTACGGATATTGCCAAAAGTATCTTTTAGAAAAGGATCATTGTTCTAATATTGCTCAAAACCATTCGATTAACATATTGAACTTGAATTCTCCTGGAGCTGTACATTTTACCATATAAGCCAATGGTTTAACCATGTCAAGCTTTAGTAGACTGCTCTTTAGTTATAATACTAGACTATTGAACTCAGTATGATGTTTGCATATTTATTTTTTTTTGATTTAAACTAAATGTCTATCTTATATACCAGTGTAGCCGGTCAGATTGCCCCTCCTCCTTGGCCAAAATATACCCAGGGTTAAAGTAAGTTGGTCTATTTTATACCCTTGGTAAATACCATGGAGTATAAGACTAGCTTGGCCATTCCATACACCCCTAAGCTATATCATATCCTGTGCGTTTTTGTCTGTATTTCAACATTTCATTGTAACCCTCACACTCAGATATACAGAATAATAGAGAACGCAGAATTATATTTCATTTCACTCCCTGATGACACAACCTTATAAACTGCAATACACAATTTTAATCACTTAAAATCCGTTGCAAACTAATTAAGTGCAGACCATGATGAATCATGAGCTAAGAAAATAGGTATCCTAACACTGGTTACAGCATTGAAGCGCCCTGACACTTTCTTAAGATAAAACACATTATCTACATGCACATGCATACACAAAGGTAATTTGACTTACTTATAAAAAAAAAATAGGGGGTATAACCTGAACTAGGAGGGTATGAAATAGCCTACCATGTTTTATACCCTGGGGTATAAACTGGACGAGCCCACTTTCACCCTGGGAATAGTCTGGGCTAGGTGTATATCTTTGGTTGTCGCACCAGCATTGACAGTAACAGCAAATGCTGTGAGGCACATTTGCATACAAGCCTTTAATTTTTCTTCCTTGAGGGTTATTCATTATCAACTCAGTAAAATAGTCTTTGCGGTTAAGAAGCTAGTCTAGTACACCTTTATTACTATTTTGTGAGTTTGATCCTTACTAGGTGCCCTACAATTGCAGCCTTGTAGGACTAGGCTATGCTTGGTCAATACCTATCAACACAATAAAATACTGCTTTACAATGTTAGCTTATAATATATACTCGACAAGGTGAATGGTTTACAATACATACACATATGGGCAACCATAGGCCTGCAGGCCTTATTCAGCCCACAGCAAAAGTTTTTGTGGCCCACAGCCAGTCTATGTATTTATTTAAAATCTTATTCAATTTTTCTCCCAAAGTCAATCTTATGATTTGTATTGAAAAATTGTTACTGTTTTGGCTTCACAAATCAATAATATAATATGATAACTGAAACTAAAATAGAAATTGAATACGCTCTCTGTAATAGGATCAACATTTTAAGTGATTTTGTGCCCCAAATAAAGATGAAAAATGTCTTATATGGCCTGCTAGATTAGAAAGGTTGCCCATGCCTGGTTAACAATGATATTCAAAGGTTTACTACTCACTGCATCTCATCCAAGCCCCATAAATGTCCGCACCATAATACCAGTACAGAACATTAATGTTTGAATAGTTGTTTTGTTTTTTTTTTGTTGTTGTTTTTTTCCAAGATTAAATGACGGTTTTATATACTGGGATATACAGTACATTTTGACCTGTAAAAAGATTCCATTCAACTTTTTACTATCCCACATAAGAGAAAAAATTGGGTGAGTATGTATATATATATATATATATATATACACATATACATATATATATATATATACATATATATATATATATATATATATATATATATATATATATATATACACACAGTGTATGTGGTACAAATCAGGCTAGCAGTATAACATAATATAATAACATATCAATAATATAAAGCCACTTCTGAAATTATACTCATAACACAGCAATTTTCTACATTTTTTTTAATCATATGTTTTTTGCCCAATTTTGTCTATTCTGATTGTGTAGTGCCTTTTTCCTGTGTTGTTTGGACAGCCAAATTTGTGGATGGACAGGTATTCATACTATCAGGACTTGTCGTGCATGTATAACTGGAAAATCAATCCTTCTTCTAAATGCAACATTTATTCAATAAATGTATATATTTTGGTGAAGGTTGTAGTTATTTATAACATGGATATGAATCATGAAAAAAGTTAAATGTTAGAATTATTCACCTCACTTTTTAGATATTATATTTATGTGAAAATTTAGTTCAAACTTGTGTATTTTATGATTGTATTTTGTTTTGGGTTGTTATGTACGAAATGTTATTGTTTGCATATGATGAAGGATGAAATCACTAACAACAGAGGTGAATATTTAATCAAAATATGAACCATTTGAAGCAATAACCTTGTTCCAACAATTCACTTATGACTATGCCATCTCTGTAGATTTAGTTGTTACAAATTCAGTAAAAGCATAAATTATGGCTCCCCTCATATCGATCCTTTTATTAAAGGTATAAAGATTAAAATTCTTGAAAGGATAATAATCTTTAGTAGAAATGTCAGGTGAATAAGGAAAATGCTTCAAAACCTCATATTCCAATTCCTCCATTTTAGACACAGTCAGTTGAGAGTTGTGAGGGTCTGGAACAGTCATGAAGCATTTCATACGAATCATGTGGGACACATTTTTTCAAATTTTCCAACTGCCTTGAGATGATGTGATATGGATGCTATTGAAGTCATAAAATCTCCAGAAAGTGCTTAAACTGTTGTTTGTGGGTTTTAGGCCATGGCTGTTAATAAGAATTAAGAACAGGTTTGAGCCACCCTCGAGTTTATTATTGGTATCCATATTATAAGCATTGAACCAATACTGAACAATTCAGTCTGCTGTAATATTCATTCCAAATCTTTGACAACATAACTGACAACATTCTGTCAAAAAATGATGGCTGTGTTTAAGTAAATTTACGATTGCATTGTTCTCCTAAAATATCAAAAACGTTTTGCTACTCTGTATTTTCTTGTTCACATTCAATGATTCAACCAGAAGAAACTATTTACACATTTGCAAAACTAAAAAAAAATAAGTGAAACTACTCTGTACTCAGCATTTAATTGTTATATCTCCCTAGAAAAATGTCATAGACAAAAAATATGTACTTAAACATGGCATATCTATAGTAGACCAGAATGAAACTGGAATTTTTACACATATGCAAGAAAAATAAGGGAGACTACTCTATAATAAGCCTTAAATAGTTATCTATCTTTGACTAACATTACAGCCTATCTCTTGCATACCATTTAGGTAGATGATCACTTTTCATTTATTATCCATTCAGTCTATCATAGCTTCATTTTTCTTTTTTTTGATTATAAGATTTAGTGATTAAATAAAACATAATTCAGCATATATCTTAATCCTAAAAATCCATTTAAAATTTCTGCTGACAAAGTTTGGGCGGTATATGTATTACCTCATTTCTGTGGGTCTGTCTATCCATACAATATCTCCAAAAGTTGTCAATGAATTTCTATGAAATATTGTTGAGGGCTGGACAATAGGCTACAGTAGAGGTGGCAAAATTTGGGAATCAATCTATGAACAGTCACCTTGCTTACATCGTAGATATCTGTCCACACCACACAATGTCTCTAGAAGTTCTCAAACTTTGTGGAAGGCTGGGTAATCGGCTGCAGAAGAAGTGGTAAAATTTGGAAAAGTAACTATGTACAGTTACCTCGCCTACATCATAGCTATCCTCCACATCACACAGTATCTCTGGAAGTTCTCAATTAAATTTTGTGGAAGAGCTGGGTAATTGTCTATGGAAGAAGTGGTTAAATTTTGGAGCAGATCCATGTAGAGTCGTAGCTATGTCCCCACCACATATATTGCCAACTCAAATGAAAAATAAAAAGCACTCGGAGAACACACGCCTTTGCCTATACCATTCTCAGAGGGAGTAATTGTGTATGGATCTGCCCCATAATCACTTATTTCACAAAATTTCTATGAAATTCTTAGAGAACTTTGGGATATCATGTGGATAGATGTGAACTTTTGGTGATATCATTTAGTGTGAACAAATTACCACAATGTAGGGGAGGTGAATGTGCATGTATCCATCACAAAAATTTAATCACTTCATTTATAGCCTATCGCCAACCCTTCCAAAAAACTTCGGGGAACTTTTTGAGATATTGTGGACAAACCTGAATGTATATATGAATGGTCAAAAAAAAAAAAAATCAAACCCAAAAGAATATTCCTGGATATGCCCCCCACCCAAAAAACAATTCTTCCTGATTGCCTTGCTCACCCCATTTATTGAATATTTTTGTGCAACAGATGGGACCTTTTATTTTTATATATATATATATCCAATTTTTGAGGGAGATGAAATAATGAGAATTTTTTGCTAGACAAAGATGAACTACTCAAGGTTGGAACAAATGGTTCAATGCTCTGGAACAGTTGCCAGCACTACAGGTTCTGTAGAGCTGACTACAGGACCTGGTGGGACAAAAGGGAAGATGGACCCAGAGTCATCCTACAGTGCCCCAAGCACCACAAGTCCAGCCACAAAATATGGAAACCTTGACAACGTCCACTGAAGTGGCCAGCTGCAAATCAGGAGTAAATCCAGAGGACATGGACGAAATCCTAGAAACATTGAGGGGAAAGTTCAAACCAGAAACTTCAAACCCTGTGCACCCTCATTATGAGCATTGACTCAGAGCGGTCCAATACCAAAGAACAACATAGAGCAACCAATCCAGTGAGACCAATAATCCTGCTAAATCAGTGAGAGGTTTTAATCAGCCAAGAATTAAAATCCGAGAAGTCTCAATTCAACTTGGCCAAGGAAGAGAAGGAGGAGCAAGTAGCCGTCAAACCTCATGGACATCAGAATGAGCCTCATCATACTCTGATTTGTCGTCACACTGGAGAAAGAGCAAACGGGGAGCCTGAGAGTACAGTGTATTCATTGATAAAATCACTTTGGCTTCACTCCGAGCCTTTTAGGACAAAAGAGTAGTGGCTACCTCACTTTCTCTGTGGAGGAGATTAACAGCCACCTCAGTAGCACTGTTGGTGACACGATGAGACAATGAGCCCTCGGCCCATGTGAGCAACTGATGACACCACCAAAGCCAGTGACTCAATTTAACATCTTGAGCCCATCCTTTCAAAGCAGCAAGAGTAAGTTCTGTCCCCTGTAAGGTCAACAGGCTCTGGCCAAAGCTTCCTGCCCAGCCCTTGGAAATCTCAAGAATGATCTGGTGGAGAAGAAAGGTTGCTGATCAGTGAAGACTTGCAGAAAGAGTCTGCATTCTGAAAAGAAGAGAAAATAAAAAAGTTTGAGATAATCTTGCTGTGATAGCTTACTCATTAGATTACAATTCGACAAAACTTAGTCACATATGTAGTGATTGTCTAGATTTGATCTGTTTGATATTCTTGACTGTGGCCCTACAACTTACCAATTCCCTCTTGAAGACTGCATTCATAGACACCTCAGGTCAGAAGTGTGAAGTCCCAGGAGTACCCGGGATACTCACATGCCTAGAACACACAGTTGGTCACGCAACTGATCCAGGAGACAAGGTAAAGCAGAGAAGAACTCGCACTGGCCTGACTAGACCTTACCAATGCTTGAGGATCTATACCATACAAGCTTGCTGAAACAGCCCTCACAAAGCATCGGGAACCTCATCCTTGATAATTATGACAACTTATCAACCTGAAAAAAATGATTTTAAATGTTTTAAAATTTGATTTTTTTTTCAACAAATTCTTTTTCTACAATTCATTAGACATTGAAGTACTGGCAATCGTTCCCATTTCCCAATGGGAAAGGTAACAATTGCCGAACAGACAGAAAAATTGAAAAACTTTTCTTCCAGTTCAGTTTTTAGATTTTCTGAATCGTTACAAACATACAAGATGAAAAATCTGAATGATTTTACACTCAACTGGAGCCATAACTGGAAGGTGCAAGTGGCCTAAAGGTTAACAGCAGTTAACAGAATTAGTGACCCGGGCTCAAACTCCAGCTAAGACAGTTCACTTCACATTAATGCCTTTTGAAAAGACATGAATCCTCTTTTCTCCTCCGGCTATGGGTAAATGACAGGTCATTTGGAGCCCTTTAGCCCTGTGAGATCTTTGGCATTGTGGTAGCACCATGGGACCTGAAAAAAAAAGAAAAACTACAATTGCTATGGATACAATAAATGGGTTTCAAGACGAATTCATTGTTTCATGTCATGTATGACACGCAAGCATCTGAGTCAAAGTAGCCATAACTACACACATCACAACTGACATATAACCAAGTGGGTGGTTCCATTTATTCTATTTTCTTTCAATAATTTTCCTGTTTGTATTTTCAGCAATTTCTTTTATTGATTAGATTTAATGTCAGTTCGATTCAGTATTAATTAGCCAGCCAACAAAAGCAAAATGCGACAGCTGGTCAGTTATTATTGTAGAGAAATCTGTATACCTGCCCAATGCAGTACATACTTCAAGGCAGCATTTCATAGAGGCTCATCTAAAAATGGCCCTGTTCCTTCAGCCATTACCAAAGACATTAGGATGCACGCTTGAGTCTTGGTGCAATGGTGTGGTTCTGTGTAGGGAGGCAGATCACCAGTCAGTTGATCTCTAGTATAAACCTTCTTTGATGGGGTCACCAGTTAGGATGGAGGAATTCTCACTGATGGTAGTCAATGGCTATATGCTTCATATGTGAATGTTAGTAATAGTCAACAGGGAAGATTCTCTTTCTACAGTTTTTTTTAATTAACTGCTGGGTGGGGGAGCTTTGCTTCAGGTTACCACCAGCAAATGTACGCAGTGTATGGTGGTTTGTAAAACTGATATACTCTGAGGTCAAGATGCAACAAAACAAAAATATTTCTGTGTCTGTGAAAAACAAAGGCAGTAAAAGCCTTTTTGGTACAATGTAGGACAGGTGGTCCCGATTGAGGAGGAGAAAAAAAGGTTTTAAATTTGTTTTTTAAATAAATCCTTAAAAGCTTCTTCCGACTGATACTCATCTGAGGATGATCCATCAGAAAATGTTTAGAAAATAGGAATTGATTTGAACAACTTTGAAAAATTTCATTTAAAATGATATTACTCAAAGTTCTTCAGATTATTTCCACACAGTCATATCTAAACATTTACTGACACTGAAATATTTTTGCAATGTTGTGCATCCATAGCTCACAACATACCCATGATACAAACCATCATACGCCACTGGTTAGCACCTTGTTTCTGCAAAACAGATCAAGATGCTTAACAGACAAAATCGAGAGTGCAGCCCAAGATAAGCTGGCAACAGACATTGGAGGGACCTCTGACTAGTCAGCAGAAGGTAGAAAGATACCAGCAGAATGGTTAAAGAATGTAAATGATGTCGTGTCTGATGTATTGCATGTTGAATGAGCATCTTGAGTTTGTGTTTGTCTGGAGACAAGCTTTTTTGTCAAAGGCAAATCATCTGGACTGGTAATGTGGACCAGAAATAATCAAATGATTGATATATATATATATATATATATATATATATATATATATATATATAGATAGATAGATAGATAGATGTATAGATATTTGACTATTGCAATGTGTTTTAAAAGATAATTAAAAAGTTTAGAAAACATACAGTTAATGAATGAAAACCATAAAACTTCAATGCAGAGATTATCAACAATTTTATTCTTCTTTTTATGCTATTATTGAACAACTGTAGCCATCAAAGATGACGAAAGATTCTATCCTATCCATATTTTTATATATGCATGTTTGTTTGTTCCAGCATTCATGGCCATACTGTTTTGTCTACAGATTTGAAAACTGGAATCATATGTACCCCACTAGACCTCTCCCAGAAAGAAAGGGGGGGCTTGACCTTTTTGAGCCTTATTCAGACAGCTTTATTAATAGCATCTAGATTCTCCAGAATCTGAATGTTTTTTCTACACTGTTTTAGAAATTGGAAAATGCCAGTGATGTCCTAAATAGAACTTATTTACATTCATCTTAATATTTTTATTGCTTCTTTAAAGATCTGCGGCCTAAGAAAAGCTGAGATAAAAAGCCACAAAAATATTAAAATGGAGGTGAAATAAAGTATGAATGTAAAAAATTGTTAATTATGATCTATGATGCTTCATCGACTAAGAAATAAATGAATTTATTTACAGCTCAGTGAATTGGAAAAAAATGAATGTCTAAAGCATTGTTTGACTAACTGAATTGTGAATGTTTAATTCACATATAAAACTGGTTTCTATTGTCAACGTAAATAGATTGATAACACAAATATTATTACAATACATTCATGATTTCCTAAACTTTTTATATTTTATTCATACTGTATAGCGTATTTTCTATGATACTTTTTTTGTGGTATGCCACAAAACTCACCATTAAATTATTCTAGACTGAACTTTCAAATACTGAAAACCACAAATAGAATACCCACAAAAATCATGGGATAACTATGTATATATATATATATATATATATAATGTATGTACAGTAAATCCTTGCTATAACAATCTAATTGGAGGGAGGGGATTGTCACTTAAATTGAAAGTTCATTATACCTGATGGTTATCATTTGTTCAGTAAATGAGAAATAAGTACTTTACCACAATCGATGAACATCGTTTGGTATATTCAAAGGTAGTTTGGTTGAACCTGGTTCTATTTTTTACCTCCCCTTACATCGTTCAAAGTGTAGTATCTGTTCTTCTCACATCAACATAACATAACATTAACTTCCAGTTTTCAATTTTAAACATTATTATGAATGTACTTGAATTGTTCTCATCACAAATTTCTGTTCAATTTTTTTTCAGTTGGCGAAAACAACAAAAGTTATATTATGGTTATATTTTAACTGTTTTCTTGAGTGTTTTTCCATGAATTTTGTAAAACAATAATTTAAATACAAAACAAATGATATAGTGTAAATTGGACTGTACCACTGCTTGGGCCCTGTGTGGATTTTTATTAGAAGCATTAAGTAAGGCCTTTATGACTCCCTGAGTACTTTTTTAAAAATTATGTCGCCAATTTTTTTTATGACCCCGGTGTGTTTAATTCTCAAGATGGCATCCAAGATTGTCACCAAATATTCATAATGCTCATTATTTGTTTATTATTCGCTCTTGATAGGTTTTCTCAACGTTTTTTTGTAATGCTGGGTGTGCTTGTTAACATATTAGAACTCTACCACAGTCTGACCCCAGGAAAGATATAATTTTCAAGATGGAGTACAAAGAATGCCATCTTAGATATCATACACACCAGGCCACTGAAGAAATTGGTGACTTATTCTTTTTGAAAGTACTTATATTGAGGATTCATGAAAACTTTACTCAATGTTTCTAATAAAAGTTCCAATAAAATGGGATTACAAATCAGCTCACACTAAATTTATTCCAATACAAAATTTAATAATAATTAATGAATTAAAATGAATTAGAAAAGGAGTTATAAATCAGTTGAGTAATTTAATTTCATTAAATGATTTTGACTTTTTCACAGTGTGGAATGTGACTTGAAAACTTTAAATGGTAATGCTAAGTTGAACTCACAATTGGTTTTCAGTAAAATTAATGAAAACACAATTGAATTACAACCATAATGATGTCTAAAATAGAAAACGTGAAGTTAATTCTATGTTTCATCAATGTGAAAAGAACAACACTTTGATCTTTATTTAAAAGCCGTAAAAGGCTGGGCCATGAAATTATAATAAAGCCAAATTTATTATGGTCCACATGTTCGCTGCGCTTATCAAACTTCGTTCATTAAAAAAGAAGAAAATCGTTTCGGTCCACGTATTCGTTAAATCGAAATTTGTTTTATCAAAGTTTGTCTATAATGAGGGTTTTACTGTAAAATTTTGCATTGTATATCTTGACTTGAAAGATTTCCCCAAATCATTTATCTGTCGAGTAAATGAAAGTTTAAAATTAAATCTTAGAGAAATTATTTATTGTAAATCTTTCAGGGAAAGACCAAAAAAGTTGATCAATAATGCAGTACAAAATGCACCCGAAATCAAATCAAGGCTTTTTTTTATTGTGATGGTCACAAAAAAAAAAAAAAAGCTCTAATTTGAGTTCGGATGAATTTTGTACTGCGTTAGCGAGAGTTATTCCCCCTTATCCAGTTGAAGACTTGATGTTCTTACATCCACTTGGACAATTACGCGGATGATTCGTTTATACAATTTTTTTTTCTTCAAATAGCTGGCCATTTTTCAATTGATCTTATGTTATGGATACCCATTTAAAAACTGCATTTTCCAGAAGTGTCTCCACAAGGCTTTAGGGAACAAAGAATTATCCAAATTTTTATAAGAATAGAAAATAGAAAACAACTTTGAAAATTATCACAAGAGGGATGTTTTTCATGCTAGCCAATAATATATTGCTTGAACAAATGTAGCCAATTGTCTGATCATGTATGTTATCTCTATTTTTAATAAAATAATTTTCAGTGCAATATGTTGAATAGTTTGAAGTGTAACAGTTTTTAATGAATTCTTTCTTATTTTCTAAATCTAAATATGCAAATGTATTGTTGAAAGTTTTCCAAATAAGTGTTTTGGAAATTGAAAATCATTAAGATAATTTTTAGAAATATAAAAAATAATATTGAAAATAGCCTAATTTTTTTTCAGTGATTATGTTATGTTATTTTTAAAAATGAGATGTGTGGAGTGGCATAACAGTTACCAGTATGGAAAACAGAATCAGTAGACTGAGTTCAAGTTTCATCTGTGGCTATTTACATTCCCAAGGGCACTAGTGCAAATTGTAAAGCATAAATCCACTTATGCTCTCAGGGTAAATAGCAAATCAGTTGGAACCCTTTAGTCCTGTAGGGCAGTTTGTCTATAGAAAGGTTACACTGTCAGAAAAAAAACCCTGCAGTTTGGCAGTTGCATAGTTGGTGCCAAGCCCTGGTGAAAGATGAGAGTCCGGCTTGGGGCTAACTATTCCATCTCATAAAACTTGCTTGTTACTGAAACCATAGTTAAGTGGTGGTGGCTTGATGCTCCATAATGAGTCTTCAGGAACTTTTTTTTTATTTCATGAATGGCAAATTCTTATGGAACAGTTTGTAGTAATCATTTATTTAACTAAAAGATAAACTCAGAAATTAATCATAAAATAATTTTTATCATTTTGGTGACTTATAATTACTTGAAAAAGATTTCAAAACCTTAGAAAAAAAAAACAAAGCTTACATATGTTAACCCTTTTTAAATATATAGTGGGAAATTATCTTAATACTTTGCTGTGCAATGAATCTAAATTCTTCGATTTTCATTTTGTGTTCCTATTGTTTAAATGATGAAAATGAAAAAAAAATCTGAAAAATTTTACAAATTCCCCCCGGAAAGTAATATCCATATTTGATTGTCTCTTTCAGAATGTCAGTGATTGAAACATCACAGAATCAAAGGTGTTGATGAATTGCAATCAAGAAATGCCAACATCAGGAAAACTCTTTTATCACTCCTTACTTTTGGATGGAGAATTAAGTTAATTTAAAACCAGCAAATTCTTTCCTGAAAAAGAAAAGGAAAGCATCCGGAGAGCGCTTACCTCTGCAAACACCATTTGTCAATAAAAACTGTGTGAATATCATTAATAAATATCTATTATGCTGGGAAGGTAATAGTAAAAAAAAATTACCTGGATCCACTTCAAAATTCGATCAAACTTTCCTCTGCCCATGGCCCAAACTTCCACAAAATGTTATTGAAATTCATTGAGAACTTTTGGAGATATTGTGTGGACAAACATGAGTGAATACATAAATGTATGAAAACAAAATGAAAAAAGTATCTTTCATTCAAAAAAAAGTTCCTGGATCTGTCTCTAAAATTTAACCAATTCTTACTTAACCCGTGGCTTACCGTCCAAGAGAATTTATTTGAAATTCATAGAAAACTTTTGGAGATACTGAGTGCACAGCTATATGGCTATGATGAACGGGAGGTGCCTGCAAAGACTCCTGGATGGAACCCCAAATTCAATAAATTTTCCCCTAGCTCATGGCCCATCCTTCCACAAAATCTCATTGAAATTCATTGGAAAGGTAAGTGTGGACAAACAGTTAGACAGAAAGAATGAGAGAATATTTGTACCTCTTCCAACTTCAATGACAGAGGTAAAAGAGCTTTTGAAAGAGAAACTTTATAATCTGTGATACACTCCGTTTGAGGCTCAAAATCTCAGCCAAAGACAATACATTGTGCCTTGTAATTATGAAACAATTTGTGTTCCTCCGATTTTATATGGCAACTTTTCAAAATCTTTTGACTTTCTGTGTTATGAACACAATTCTGGAAACCAATTCCTTCTATTTTCTAGAGGATCTGGATTGAACAGCTTTGACAGTTTGGAGATCTTGATCTTGAAAGCCCAGTGCCACAAGACAAAACACATGATCTGCATGAAAAACTCCCTTGTGCTAAGTACAGTTCTGAGGAACGCTATGAAGACTGCATCAAGAATAACTTAAAGTACTTCTGCATCCCTGTGAATGAGCTGGAGCATTATGCTACAGACAGAGCCAAATGGCTCAGCATAATACTCGGGGCCTGGATATCCTTTGAAAAAAGAAAGAGAGAACGGATCAAATGCAGCAAAAAACATCAAAAAGGCTTATCATCCGTTGCCCCAAGTGAGTGTCTCAAAAACTGGACTTGTCGGCCACATTCAAGTCCAGCACAGACACAGACATCATCAGAACGATGGCCAGGGAATTATAACTAGATGAATTGAAGATACCGAAGAGCAGGTGTAAATGTATTTAAGATAATATCTCTCTAATTTTATTAAATTTTTTAGTATCGTTTTCTATTTTACCAAGAACTGCAGTGTGTTTTTTGTTTCATTTTTGAAAAAAAGAAAACATGGTTGTTCACTTATTTTGCAATAAAGAGTTATCAAATACAGTGTTGAACCTGCATTTAAAAAACAAACAAAATAATATTCCTGCTTTACTCATTTTTATCCTCCTTGATTTCACTCTATATACTCCAACTGAAAAATAGTATTAGTTTTTGTTCCCAGACTGAAAATTTGACCTGTTCTATGAATATACTAGCAGGGATACCTGGCATCGTCCTGGGGGAAAATAATTTAAAACATAACCAAACAGGAAAAATATTTTCTATGATATATTTCTTCTTGCACAAAACAGCAAATGGAGAAAATTATTTCCCATATGTATGCATGAAAAAGTAGCTATAACAGAAGAAATATGCGGATGCACAAAAATGATGCAGTCGGTTAGTTTAATGGGGCTTCTGGATGCACTACTTGAGTGTTTCTCCCATAGGTGCCAGAAGCCAACCCTTGAACAACCAATAAAGAGCTGTCCATGGGGAAAACATAGAGAAGTCGGGTAATCTTGAGAGATTGTCCTTGTACCTCATTACAATTTCCTAAAATGTTCTCAGGTAACTTCCAAAACCAACTGCACATTGCCTATAACTTTTGCAATGTAAAGATTTACCCTCCTATGCAAAATCTCTGCACCCTATGTGCAATATTGTGACTAACAATTTAGAAAATTCACTGGAAATGATATGATGACCTTGATGTCAGAATCATATCTATAAATACTTTGGTCAAGAAAGAGTCTACTTCTGTACCATATATCAGCTTTATAGGTGCAAAATTGTAGCTAACAACTTAAAAATTTGTTTAGAATTGACCAGAAATTACCTCAGGTGACCTCAAATTAATTCTGAGGCGTATATAGTATTTATTTATACCTGTGCCAAATTTCATAGGAGCAAAATTATTGAGTAAAAATGATTAGAATTGACCGTGAATACCTCAGAAGTCAATGTCACATATACTACAATCTTTGTAGTGAGATGTCCCCATATGGTAAATTTCAGTATCCTTGGTGCAAAATTGTAGCTTACAGCTCAAAATTGGCTAGAAATGACTTCTGGTGACCTTGAATGACCTTTGAGGTCAACTTCATGTAACATATGTAGGAAGTTGACCTCTCCTCAGTCTACATGCAGAATATTAGGTTGTTAGGCCTTGTAGTTTTTGCCGAGAAGAGGCACAAATAAACGAAAATACAGACAAAAGACTCAAATATTAGTATAGATATATAAAATTTGGTAGAAAGAATGTTAGTAAGTCTCACAATTTTTATCCAATTTCATGATTTTCTATTTTGTCATTTAATAGTTGAGATCTTCCTAAAAAGAGGTTTTTGTATTATTTTTGATTGAAAGAAAATAAATAACTTAAATTAGGCATAAACTTAAAATCAGTTTAACTACACAAACACAAGTATCCATAGGGAGCAGATATTATAATACATTCATAACTAATATTTACATTCATCAATAGTAATAAATGTACTCTAAATAAAGTATAAATAAACTGATATAAAAAAAAATTAAATAATGAGACATATAACCAAGATTTTAAATAAGAATATATTTTTCACTTTTTCACAGAATTTGAAATTTTTAAATGTTGCTATCTTGACTGATGTTAGCTAATTTTAGTTGCCAGGAAGGAAATGATGAATACTTTATTTATGTGATTTTGATTAATACGTTTACGATATTGCTGAGTGAATTAATGTAGCTAAGTATAAGCAGGAAGAAAAAACATTAAATTATAATGAGATCTTGGATAGTACGGTTTAGAATTAGTTAACCACATTATCTAAGGTATGTGTATAATTTGAACAGAAAATGAATGAAAATGGTTGAAACCAGATAATGCCTGAATTAAAGGAAGAATAGGAGATAAGATTATCATGAGAAAATTCTTTTTTATTTCTTCTTAGCTCATCTTTTTTGATTTCAATATGACAAGAAATTATCAAGATAGAAATGGTAGGATTGGGCTTTTATCAACAGAAGTGTGACTAAGCAGAGATATGAGCTTTAGCATTGCAAGGTAAACAAATGTAACTTGAAACAAGGTTTGGAAATAATCGATAAGCAAATCCATTATTTGAATGACATTTAAAAATGTTGACAAATAAAAAGGACACGTTTGTGTATGTGAAGGGAATATTGGACGAATGTTGAAAAGAGAAAAAAAGTTTTTCGAACTTAAAAGTAAACAAAAGCCCCCTCAAAAAAGCTGGGAGAAGGTGGCAGAAAACATAAATAATGACTTGCTCTCATAACACTATAAAAGTATGCAACTTTCTCAACCGTAAAGCAGACTCCAGTTTTTGTTACTGGCCAAATCTTTCATCATTTTGAGGACTTCAGAGAGATATCATAATTCCTTCCTTTTAATCCTTTGTTTCCAAAATTTTTTGATGTTTTTAATGTAAGTTTCTCATCCTATAACTCACTTATAAAATATGCCACATCTATGTCTACATTTGTCAAGAGAGAGTATTACATCCTAATTACAGAGTAATGTTCCTTTCTCATTTTTTTTGCAAATAAGTAAAAAAAATTGGGTTCATAAACAAGAAAATGTAGAGCAACAATATTTTTAATATATTTTAAAAACAATGCTATTCCAAATTTATTCAAATACTGCTGTCATTTTTTGACAACATGGATAAACTACTGAAAAATATTTGTGAATGCCAAGTTTTAAAAGAAGTTCAGATTTGAGACTACGAATCAGGTGACTGTTGACACCAATTGCAGTTAACTCTTGATAAAGGGCCTTGTTTGCTGTACAATAACTTTGTATTTTTTTCAATTCAATAAATTGTTCATTTATAATAATATAAGTTAATTGCTGTGAAAAATTCTCTGATGTATTCAAATCTTTATGAAGTGATTTCTTTTTTCTGAAAAGAAACTATAGAACTGATTTTAATAGAAAAGTCCAGTTTCAAATGGTGGGTAGGAGATATTTTTATCAACAAAATTGTCACCTTTAAAGGGAAAAGTCTAGCTGAAAACCTTACGGTTGGGATTTTTAGTTAGTTCTTGTGGACGGACAAAATAGGAATTTTGATACTTATAAGAGATCAAACCTGTTTTGCAGGTTTCCTTGATTATATAAAACTGACTACAATGCACCGTTTTGGCCTCTTGGTTGACATATAAACACATATGGAATCAGACTTTTAGTATTGTTTAGATAGATAAGTACATGGAAATTAGATCACTATTATCAAGGAGAGCGTGAATGTAGATCCACACATTAATGATTCTCCAATTTTCAAAGACTGATATACAAAAAACATGACTATAAATTCGCCAGATGTCCCCTAATGAGTGGAGTGACTCGCTATAAAAAAAAAATTAATAAAATGTATAACTGGAAATCAGATAGTGCTTAAATGAGTAAAGTAAACTACTGTCCTTATGTTGGCTATGACTTCAGCTCTCTTGTACGGGCTTCACATAGAAGTATCTCTGTCTTGGATGGTTCTTTGAAGCTTGCTCGATGTGAAAGAAACATTGAGGCCATGAAAGTGGTCTCACTTGCTTTGCCATATGCTATTTTTACTGATAGCTGGTTGGAGGAGAGGGATCCATGCCTTTCCCAAGGGCATGAGTGCCTGTTTCATTTTTTAGTTGGGTTTGAACTGGAGTCACTGAGTCTATTTCCTGCACTGCTAACTGAGCTCTGGCATTTCGTATTACATTTGGTGAATCATAGTAAGTAAATTTCTGAGCAAGTATAAATACTGTTGGACACTAAATAAGGGACAAATTTAGCAAAGATTGTTATTGTATATTGGATCCTTTACTAAAAACTTAGTCTTAGGAGGAAATTTCAATGACTAATTGGTATAAAACCTGCTCTGGAGTCCTATTAATAAGCACAGAAATTTGGTGGTCATAACTCAGGCCATTTCTGGGCTAAGCAATCAAAATGGATAGACATTTACTGAATAATGGATATTTTAGATAAATATGAATGGCAGCCAGAATAAAATAATGAGCCAATTTAGCAGAAACTTACATGGTAAATTGAACCCACCACTAAAAACTTTTTTCGGAGTTAAGGTTTTTAATGACTATTCTTCTAAAAACCTACTCTGAGGTCCAATTGGAGACCCAAAGATATAGCACCCATAGCTGTGGTGATTCTTGAATTTTCCGAATACAGATGGACAGACAGAAATTTGATGTATTATAGTAAGATGATGAAGGTAGAAAACAAGATATAGCTTTTACACCATGATGGACCAATCATCAAAATAAACATTACAAGTTACAAAAAAACTTACATTTTCTCTGAGTTAAAATTCTGGTAAGAAATAGTAAATACTAAACTAACATAATCAATATAAAATTTTCTTATTAAAATTATGTCCACTAAATTAGATCACAATTCCAAGAACTAGTATTTGAAGTGAAGTGAACTGAACTTAGTAGCACTGGTTGCTAAATTGGTGGGTTTGCTGGGTAGTAGGTTTTGAAAAAAAATTGTATCACACATCATTTGCAATGGTGTAAAATATATAACTCAGACATATAGTAGGTTACTGTTAGTTACTGGATCGGATACTCGTCATATGGACAGGTTATTCAGCTAATCTATATGACAGAAGGTCTGAGCCTTTTCTCTTTGTTTCTATATCCATGAAATTTAATTTTGCTTACAAGTCCTTACATTTGGATAATTGATTGTATATATTGGACACACGCTCTCTGCCTCATTCTAAATTCAGTATGTGTACAAGAAATTTTGTTGAGCACTGTAATTGGCTTTCTATACATATATATATATATATATATATATATATATATATATATATATATACATATGTAATCAACATCTTTCTCAGGGCCTCTTGTTTGTTCATTCATGCTTCTTATCCACTAAAACTATAAGGCATATTGACTGAATTGACCATCTAGACTGAAAAGAGGTCAACTTCCCACGTAGGACATGTAAGGTTGATTTCAGAGATCATTCAAAGTCACCAGAGATCATTTCTTGGTTATTTCTAGATAATTTTCAGAGTTATAGACCTGTAGTGCCCCCTAAGCCCTCTCATCGTAGTTAGGTCGGACTTCCTAAGATAACTTTATAGTGGCTACAACTAGGATGACCATACTGACGGACATTCTATAGACTCTATCTCACATTTACTTAGTGACATTCTTTTCCCTTCATCCTTCCTATCTCTACATCTTTATCCTGGTAGATCCCTCCACATATCCGTGTCGGCAGAAACTCCGGTCCTTGTTTATTTTAATTCACTCATGAATTAAACCTGGAACTGTTGTTTACTCCTTTGTTTGTTCATATTTCTTCGTTTTGTTAACGATCCAACTAACTGTGTACTAACCTTGTTTTTGTGCTTAAGCAATGAACATGCTACTTACCAGGATTTATCTTCTTGGATCAATTCTGGTTATTTATATTTTAGGGAGCTAATATATATTAGCAACACTAAATCTGGCCCCAGACACGAAAGGCCCATGAAATTTGGCTTCGGATGTTAATCTTTTCATAATGAACTTGATAGTAAATTTTAAGTTAATCTCAGAGGTTATTTGAGGTCACCAAAGGTCATTTCTAGACAATTTTCAAATTTGTTGGCCACAATTTTGAACCAAAATTGAGTATATATGTACATCTTCATACATAAATGGTAAAAGGCTAAGGGAAGTTGACCTTGGAGGTCATTCAAGGTCACCAGAGATCATTTCTACTTGATTTTCCAAATTTACGGCAATAATTTCGCAATTATGTCCATTTATATTTCAAGTCATTTTCCCCTGGGTTATGCTGGGTAGCCCTGCTAGTGTTATATAACATGCAGAATAATTAAATACAGGGTTCAGAAATACCAAGATTAAATATGATTTCCTATTCAGTCAACTGTTATCAATAATCTTTTATCAGCAATCTGTTATTTGGGTAAATTAATCAATGATTGTTGCCAAAGAAATTATCTCTCATTTACTCACAAAATACAAAGCTAACACAAAAGTAAGGATTGGCATCCATTTGCCAATTTTCAGTTCGGTCTTACCTAAAGAACATTAGTAATGAAGATACAAATTCTGCAAATGAAGTATCATACTATACTGTTCAGTAACTGTTATTGGTATGAAAAATGGAATCAGCAAACTGGCCGGCATAGTTAGAGATCATTCTGCATAAATGCCATTGGGAAAGGTATGAATCCAATTCTCTACCCTAGAATAGTAGGGCAGATGGAACTCTTCAGACAGGCAGCCCATCTAATAGAGGATCACTCTGACAAAGAAAACCCCCTCAAAAAACCCACAGTATAGCAGTTGCTTTGGCTGCCTCAGCCCACCGTACCACTTAACAAGGGCACCAAGCCTTAATACTGGATGGCGTGTTTGAGCTGGTCTCCACTTAAAAAAACAAAAAAACAACCGATGTACACAGAGGGAGAGCCCTCTCCCTGATCCTTACCAGTCTCAAGGGTGTCTAGAGATAACGTTTGAAGTTATTCTAGTGTGAATACTGAATCAATGTATAAGTACTCTAAATTATCAATTTATCCATGGAGAACATTGTAACCCAGGTACAAGCATGAAACATAACAAGCTTCTGATACCTGTAATCCTGTAATAAACAAGGCATTGACTTCTTCATTTCCTGTTGTTGGAATATCATTAAAAACAAGAAAATCCATAGCGCTAACTAATGCGACAGGAAGAAGGTGCTACTCCAAGATTAAACATCTAAAGAATGTGTACAGATCGACAATGACACAAGAATAAACAAAAAGTGATGTTATCAAGAACTTACAGTTTATTTTACTGATGTTTTGGTGAATCTTTTTTCCAAGAAATTACGCAAAGTAAATGTTTGAGATTTAATTGTTGTTAGCCTTGTGGAAATAGATTTAACTTTTCTCTGACTAATTTTTCCTCTTGAAAAATATTACTAGGGTTCTCACAGTACGAGTAGCCCAGGGGCCTACATAATCTTGATCCAACACTGATCCTTGCAAGCAAAGAATAAGTAAACATCAACATATTCTATTTTTATTTCTATTTATCATTCTACATGAGACACACATCTATATACCTTTTCTTTACAACCCTAACTAACTATTAAAGCTCTTGGAAAAATCCAACTTTTTTGTATCACATATAATATTTACTGGGCATTGACCAAGATGAACTTTTATTAAAAACGTACTATCTCTATACTGTGGATATTAATTATATTTACTTAAATTTTTTTCATTATGGTTCAACATATATTTATCTCCACAGACCAGATGATGATCTAACAGTAAAAGCTATTCAATTGTGAAGTCTAAGGGTAAAGTCTTGGTGCTGGGTAAATGAGGCTCATCAACTATCACTCACTTGGTAAATAAGTTGAAAATCATTAGAATAGTATTTTCTTTTCGATCAAAATATACCATCTACCTATATTAGTCTATACAAGTAGTTTTCCATTGTTGTCAATCATGTACATGGTTTACTAATTACCTCCATTTCCTTAAATCTAGCCACTTTTAGCTATTCAAAATCGTCATTCAAGAAACTGCATTAATCCAAGGATTGACAATAACCTTAATCTTTTTTATTGATTATTAAAACCAACAATATATACTGGTTACAAGACATTACAGCGTGCATTTTACAAAAGAGGTAGTTTTTATACAAAAGGAAATCCATCTCTCTGAAATATTTTCATTTTGTGGCATGAGAATGAAGTACTACAACTTGTTTTATTTTCTCTCAACGTCTTACATTCACCATCCAGCATCTCCTCAAAATAAAAAAAAATAAAAAAAGACGCGATCTTTCTGGGCAGAACTTGCTGAATATCAAATCCAATTGCAAAACTAAGAGAGTCAATCCTGGAAACTAAAACCTGGATCACTTGTTTGAACTTTCAGAAGAGGCAGGAAGAAATTCACAATTTCTCTGATTTGCATCTCGCCCCCTCAAGCATTTTAATTCAAGTAGCCTAATGGACAAGTTGCCAGTGGACAGTACAGGATAAATGTTTAAAATTCTGTTAGTCTCTTTCTCCTGTGATTTCACACTGCCTGTTCTACTACCCCTCATCTTGACTCTGTCATAAGAGAACATGAAAAAAAGAAGTGAGGTTAATACCATGCAAGCTTCCTCACCGTAATTTGCTAAGCATACATAATTGCTTTTAGGATTGAAAAAGGCCAAAAGTATATTTGATTCCTCCATTATTAATTTTTGACTTGTATTTCTACATCTTTATTTAGTTGCTTTCCATTGCAACTACTTAGACATCAGTTTACAGCAGTGAATGAACATTGTGGGGTGGAAACAAAGGATATGTCTTCAGTATAGGTGAATTAATATTATGCTGCCCCCCCCTATATTTTTAGTCAAGAATTTGATATAAAATCCCTCTTTTAGCTAAATATCTAAAATGTCACTCCCTATAATGACTCCCTAAAAAATCTTGGACACATGTTCAATTGCTCATATGCCCCGGCTTCCTAGGCAGTTACCTTCTTCCTTTCTTTCTCGCTAAACTCGCAACTGGCATAGTTTCCAATCTTTGACCATGACTATATATATATAGTCTTTTGTCACTAATCTTCCTTGGTATGAGAATTCGCTAGAACTTCAGAGTTACTAAATGCAAATACTACTATTTTTGGTGACATCACAAATGCTGCACTTATTATTTTGCCTCTTTCAGCTCCTTCTTGCACGTAACCTGAACTAACCCCCTTTTTATAATCTAGTTAGGTCAACTATTCCATTCATTAAAACAGGCACTTCTAATCAGGCTTCATATGATAGATAAACCAAACGACATTAGACCCACTATGTCACAAGTCCCCTGAATACTTATCCTTTCCTATATTTCATTTTTATGTATAGGAATAACCTAAGCTAAACAGGCTTCTTCTCTTCTCTTCTCTTCTTTTCAAAATCGATTGTATCAATGTTTTCATTATATGAATTCCCTTTTCATTCTTCATTTTGTCATAAATGTTATGCATTAAATGTACATTTCATTTTCTCATCTAAATACTTGTACATGTCCTTTTTACTCCATTTGATCTCTGCGTCCACCATTAAACCTAGCGCCCATGTTCTCCATACATCTCCCTTACTCCTTCTACATCTCCAGTGACGTCGGCGAGTGGTGCTAACACTGAACCCCATGGAGGTGAGATCCTTTGTCTTCACCATCTTCCTGCCATATTTAACCAACAGCCATTAATTACTCTCCCTCACAAAATAGGAACCATCATTCTTTTAACTTTTGTAGAACTATAGAACCCACAATATTTTCTTGATTTTAGAAATTTTTTAAAGATGCAGCATTGTCAACCATTATCAATTTTCAACTAGTAATCATGTCTGTCTATACAAAATGTGGTTTGGACATATATCTACAACTTAGAGGAGGTAATTGTGCATGGATCTTCCAAAAAATTCAATCACTTTTTTTATAGTCTATTGCTCATCTAATTTCATTGAAGAAAGTAGTTAGGAACCTGGTGTTTCGACTTTCTGGCATGCTAGAGAAATATGCTCTATCTTACTTGAAGATTACCTGAACAGCAAGATCAGAATGTTCAATTCTTGCATTATTTCACCGATTTACAAAAACAAAATGTAATCTGTACTGTAAAACTTGGAATTTCAAAATTATCCTTCTATTCTGTTTGAGTTTTGAAATAGATACACAATAATAAGATTTATGTTGGGGAAGTCTTATCAAGCTTTGTATGTAAATATTATTGAGATTAACGAAACTTGAACTCAGTGGTAGATTAATCATTAGGCTGAGTAGCCTTAAGCTGCTAGAGGGAAGGGGGGGCGAGAGCAAAAAAATGCTTCAATTGTGTGTACAAGTGTCTATTTTGGATGATATTTTAGTAAACTTGCATATATTTTTGTCATATTTGGAATATTACGAATTCTGTTTTGTTTCCTAAATCAGAGTTCATTCAGCAATAATACTTTTAGGACTTTGTACTACAGCATGTGGTACATTATATATATTGCAACAAGATATTATTTAACTTTATATGACTTTCAACTAATGTTAAATGAACTAAACGAAGAAAGCAAAAGAGTTGGCCTACTCATAAATTCAATGAAACAAAAGTCATGTGCAACAATCACATCAAGAACAAGGACATAATTGTCAAAATCGAAGATACAAAACTGGGGAAAGTAGACCACTACATCTACTTAGGACAGCGAATCTCTCTGGAATCCACAAAAGAAGAAGAAATCAAGCGGAGAACCACCCTAGGAAGGCAAGCTTTCGGCAAAGCAAGCTCAAACTTTAAAAACAAGTCGATCCCATTAATCCTAAAAAGAAGAGTTTACAACCAATGCATTCTCCTGATAGTCACTTATGGAGCTGAAACATGGAACCTAACCAAGAGACAAACCTGCAAACTGAGAAGCATGCAACATGCGCATGAGAGAATCATGCTCAACCTCACATGGAGAGATCACGAGACAGCACAATATATCAGAAATTAAACAGGGCCAGAGACATCATAGAATCCATTAGAAAACTCAAATGGCAATGGGCTGGTCATGTTACGAGAATGAAAGACAACCAATGGATATCACAACTCACAACATGGATCCCCAGAGACCACATGCAAAACCGAGGCCGACAGAATACAAGATGGAGAGATGAACTAGACAAATTCAGAAAATACTGGCTCTGCGACGCCCATGATAGAGAAATGTGGTGGATCCTGGGGAAGGTCTATGTCCAACGACAGACGTTAAAAGACTGATGAAAGATTGAGATGATAGCATGGCCAGTCCTGTAAATTCTTTTATTTTTCTTGAAATGAATATATATATATATATATATATATATATATAAAAACTGATGATAATGATGATAACTTAATGTCACTTTATTCTATTCAATGAAGGGTAGAGGAGGGAGACAAACTTTGAGGGGAAAGCCTTACTAAAGTTTAGCCTTGAGGCCTGGGTGGTAAATAATCCATCACTGCTTGACCTTCAAAGATGTTGAAGAAATAAAAAAAAAAAAAAACTTGCAAAAGTATTAATAACAGCCTTAAAACAAAGTTGTCCTAATTTCAGATTGAACATCTTAAATGCACAAAAAGGAGGAATGTTGTAGCATTCTTTGATTTCACTGGTTGCAGCTGAGTACCATACGGGATTTCTATTTTGAAGTATCTGATGTAACTTTGTGCTTGACTAGGCATCATCTGTGATTGATACATAATTGTATCAGCAATCAGACTCTTCAAAGAATTCCAACAACAGCAATCTAACTTCAATTTGTCATTGTCAGGAATAATTTGATATTTTGTTTTGGGGTTTGGTATGTGGTGCATTTGTTACAAACAGATCAGCCTCATATCTTGGGGCCCTAATGCACATAGAATAAAAATATTAATGTATCCAAATAAGAATCATTTTGCATTAGCAAACTTTCTAACCTTTATTCAGGATAAATACCAAGGAATCAACTATGTTTGGAATAGATTTTTTGAGAGAGACTGTTAATCCTGCAGTTAATATAACTAGTTTGAGTTTTTGTAATCTTCTATACACTGTGCGAGTCCGTCATCTTTTTCTATTCTAGTGCATCCAATTAAATTATATAAATTCTGTGATATTCACGTGATATAAATAGCAACATTATTTTTGGGACACATGCCTCCTTTAATTTTTATATTTAGAGGATATTTTATGAAGAAAAAAAAAATTACCCTTAAACTACTGTAGTCAGACATCATAGAAGTCAATTGAATAACCTGGAATTTGACCCAACATCTTTATTCTAGAGTTTACAAGTCCACTCCTTAAACTTTTATATACTGACAAGACAAAACATTATGATCACCTGCCTGATAAGGTATTTATCCTCCATGTGCCTATAAAACAACTCTCTATAATATCTCCCTATAAGATCTCTAAAGGTTACCACAGGGATCTGGAGCCAGGATGTTAGCAGCAGGTTCTTCAACTGGTGCAATTTATGTGGTGAAGGTTTTTCAGGGTGAACTTGTAGACCCAACCCATTAGTGCAGTGAGGCAAGTGCATTGTCCTGCTGAAAGATGCCATTGTTATCGTAGATGACTGTAGTCAAGGAGGGGCGTACCTGGTCTTCAATAATGTTGAAGTAGGTGGTATTTCTAAGATTTCTTGAATGACCATTTTGAATAGCTGAAAGTGGCTAGATTCAAGAAAAGGAAGGTAATTAGTACACAGTACACAAAATTAAAAACAGCATGATCTGAAAAATAGTATCTTGAACGAGAAGATTTCATTTTCATTATTTTGTTAATAACTGATCAGAGCATTATAAATTATACTATGTGTGTATATATATATATATATATATACATAAATAAATAAAATGAATATTTCTCCATAAATATAAAGAATGGTATCTGTAGATTGAGAATAATGTAATTTAACGTTAGAATTTGTCGACTGCGAACAACGTTATTTGTGAACGTTAATATTTCAATAAAACGTTGTATATTTATATTTTTTGGAGCCTTTGAAGGTGTTTTTGGAGCATGTACTGTCACCCAAACATGGAATATCCAATTTCAGCCATATTTTGAAAAATCTAGTCACTTTTAGCAATTCAAAATAGCCAATTCTGAATGGCTGTTCAAGAAATCCAAGAAACTGCAATGGTCCAAAGATTGGAAACGTTATGTTCATCATTTAGCTGTTTAACTTGTGTTCAGTAAATTCCTTGGCAAATTCATTAATGCCTGTAATTTTCTCACATGATATAGCCTTGTTAAAAATGCATGAATCATAGGATGAAGACTGTTGCCCAAATCACTGCTCTGCCTCCATAGGCTGGTTGTTTATTCATAGCACATCCTGGTGTCAGTGTTTCTTCAGGATGATGCTGCCTAAGTACCCTGCTATCCACTTTATTCAGGGAAAAAGCAAGACTCATTAGATCAAGCAAGCTTCTTCAAAGGATACAGAATCCAGTTCCGACACCCACAAGCTCATTGAAAATGCTTTCAGTGATGAACATCGGTTAAGCATAGGTATTCTGACTGGCCTGTGGCTATGCAGTCCCATACTCAACAAAAATTGAAGTATTGGGTGTTGAGGCACATTCCTCCCTTCACCTTGATTAAAGCTTTCTGCAGTTTGTGCCATAGTAGCCCATCTGTTAGCTTGGTGGGAAAGCCTCTATTTACTTCTTGTATCAATAAGTCTTGGCTGTCCATTGCCTTGTCAGTGGTTGGTGATTTTTCAGTCTGCTGTGCTCCCACAACTGAATGTAAGTACTCCACAAACCATGCCATTGCTTTGACTGAGTCTTCTGGCTAGAAAAATTTGGATATCATCAAAGTCACTCAAATCTTTCTTCTTGCCTATAATTGCAGCATTTGACACAACAAAATGAAGTACTTGAAGCCAGCTTACCTACTTATCTGACGTGCACAGTTGTTATGAGTTAGTAGTTGTCATTCTTGCCACGTGTTGCTGGCTGTAATGTTTTGGTTCATCAGTGTTTGTACTCACACAAAATTTCCCAGCTTTTTGGATATTATACATCATGTAATATTTCTTTTCTCATACAAAATATGAACAAGACTGTCCTCTTATCTTAAGAATCTACAGATACGTTGTAGGGTTATATTCTCACTCTAATTTTTAGTTACATATGTATTTGTAGTCTATAAGTCTTGGCTTTCATATTTAGTGAAATATATCAGAGAAAAAATTGGATTTTAAGGTTTACAAGGTATCAATAAATATTCAGAGAAAAAAAATATATATATACAAAACTTATTTTCATCTTAGAGAGAGAAGAAAAATGAGGATTTTCCCTCCACTGATACAAAACACACTTCCATTCTCCCAACAGCTTCTTTTTGATGATGACTGAATAGTGGTCAAAATGAAATTGGTCTGAACATTGAAAATGGGATACTTACAAAAGTATGGAGTACAAGATCTGTCTGGGAAGTATTTACCTATTCAATATTAATGAATGAATAGCATACCTATACATAGCAATGATACTTTAGTCTCCTTCAGATTACTTCCTTGAGATCTCTCATACTTATCCCTGCATCCCTTCCACTTTTCAGTCTTTTGTGATCTTTCAGTCTTTTATGATAGCCATCAGCTGCTTCCTTGAGTTCTGAATCTTGTTCATGGTTTGAAATCTCCCTTTCAACAGCAAAAAGCCAAAAGTCAAATCTGGACTGAAGGTAAGCAGACAAATCTTGTTCATGCAATGTTTTGAAAAAAAAAAAAAACCACTCCAAGGAATAAGAAGATTGGTTTGCCCACTCATTGTGAATGTGATGGTACACATGCTCAATCAATAGCATCTCACAGTTAACTGAGTAATCCCATAGGAGGGTGTTAGTTCAGGCACATGTAGTAAACCTCCCTCTCACTTGTTGCCATGTTACATCAAAGCCATGAATCTGGTTCTTGAGATATTGAAAATGCCGAGATATTTTCCGAACACCTCATGTTATGTTTGGGAAGAAAAGGAGTCACTAGATATTCCAAGGAGCAAAGCTAATGAACTTCTTCTATCGAACAGGTTGATTACTTTAGAAAAAATATATTCACATACATGTTTTTTTTATACCTGGACATGTATTATCTTGAATTATTATATCAATTTAGTTAGTTCTCTTGTTAATAAGAATAAAAATATCTATATCTTGTATAAATGAATCACTATAGCCTGCGTGCGTACCAGAACTAATTTTCTAAAACAGTATCTTAGAGAAATAGATCTTTCATCTAAAATCATTTTTAAAAAATACCAGCACAAGATTTGGGCATTGTTCGTTAGGAATTACCATTGAAAATTTTCCAAGTTGTGGCACCAAAAATGTAACCATGAGCTCCTGGAGACACACACACACACACACACACTCACATATAGATAGATAGATAGATAGATAGAGAGAGAGAGAGAGAAGAATCTGAAGCCCACTTGACTGGTTGATCAGGTCATTTGTGGGGCTACAGTGATTCAGTTACTGACAACAATTTAGAAATGAAAGAATAGAGATAAATAATTTGAAGAGAGAAATGCTAATCCATTTTACTAGAGTATTTTTAATAACGGATGCAAAATCTTGCCAAGATTTGCTCAAAGTTTAATTTCTATTTTACCACTTCAAAGGAGTCCAAAATTACAGATTTCATTCTCCAGTTTTAAAACTCAGAATCTTGACAAGAAAAAAAAAAATGATAGGTCTAGTTATACACTCGACAGAAAATGTCACTTGACCAATGTCTCTTGGCAGCATGCTGTGTCTGAGGTGATTGATTAGAAAAAAATTGATGAATAAGTAACTTTTGTTGGGTAGCGATCACTAAAAAAGACTGAATTTTCGAAAAGAGCATGAATGTTGCCAGAGATAAACTAAAGGACCATTTTATCATGAACTTACATTGAAAACTGACTCCCGCCACACTAAAAACTCTTTAAAAAAAGCCCCCCCCCCTTCTGGGTATAATCAGGAGTAAATGTTCAAATTTTAGTCCTCTAGCTCCATTGGTCCAACCTTAACACGCAACACATATATACACAAATAGCCAAACAGCTATACCAACTTTAAAACTGAAGAAACCTTTATTGATGTTGACAGTTTTTGTTGATGGTCTCTAAAAGACTTCCATCTGAAATTTTCCAAAGCAACTAACCTATAAAAACAGTTATTCTTATTCAACATCTTCATTTTTCATGAAATGATGTAAAAACTCACTGTTTTAATCTCAATCTTCTTTAATGACGATTGTCTCATGATAAAACTTGCAGCAGGATGTTACGCTCTGAAAGGAGCATACATACCGATTGCATATGGTGCTTTGAATCATGGGTGTGCTCTGAGCTACAGATTCACAAAAATATTTCAATGACTGTAAAATGTGATGGACAGTAAAAGTCTTTTTGGTATTATGGAAGGAAGGAGATCCTGATTGTAAATTGTGAAGTTTCACACTCTTGCAATTTTGATGTTACAAACAGCTAACAAATAAAAAGAGATAAGTGAAATAATGAAAGAAAAAAAGAATTTGGATTGGACTCTATCTGCTAATAACAGTGTCTGATCCAAATTCTGTTTTCCATTAATTTTTCAATTTCTACAATCAGAACCAAAAAATATCATCATCAGTCCATCGCATTTTACAGAAATTAAGATATTTTTATCTTTTTGTGCATCCGTAGCACACAGCAAACCCGAGATACAAAACACCATGTGCCACTGGTACATAACACTCTTGAGGTGGTCTTCCTGCATTTTCCTGACTTTTTCAAAGCGAGTTTTATATAACTTATCATCTAATAATCATTCAAATCAGAAACTAGATCAACGGAAAATATTTTCCAGTGTTTTATTGTTTTGCTCATCAGTGAAGTTTGGGAAACCTTCAAATCTGCTTACTTAATGAACAGTTTGATTTTCTTGGCTCTCTGTCTGTAACCATGGACTCTTCCACTTGGAGGTAACAATTTTGCTGGTAAAAACATCTCCTACCCACCATTTGAAACAATGGAAACTTCCATTGTAACAAGTTTTCTTAGTTTCTCTTCTGGGAAAAAAAAAATCATCTAATTGAATTCTGATATAGAAAGGGCCTTGCTTTCTGCAAGTTAGCGTCTTTGGAAAAAGACTAAAAGCAAAAGCACTGTTCTGCAGCAAACCATTATAGAAACATGCACATCCTTCCAATCTCTGGTAACTCTCATCACAACTTTCAATAACCCAACTCGACATACCATTTTGTTCATTTTGTGGGTCTTGGAACGCTCAAAAACTTTTCCCATATAGATTAACCGTAATTGCTTCTTCGCTTTACGCCATTTCGGCTTACGGTAGGCTTTTAGAGGAACACTCTACTTTTGGATAGCTGGGATACCTGTACATACATGAATTTTTTTCAAGGGGATTAAATAGTTCTTTAATATTAACACTCTTCAAAGGAACATTTATGAAACTTTATTTGATACTGATAGATGAATTGTTTTTTTAAGATTAGTGTAGGATTAGGATCAATTTATGGTTTGAGCAGTTAATAAAAATTATATGAGAAGAATTCCAGAAATTGCTCTTTCCAATAGTTGATAAAAAATTTCAATGAATTTTATTATTGAGAATCACCTTTGTTGAGTGGAATTAGTTTACAGGAGGATTATTCTAGAAGATTTTTAAAGTGATTGTGATTTTTTTTTTGCATTGTGGAAATAATTTAGAAATTTCCAGCGAAATGTGGTTTGTACATTTTTACTGCTAAAAATAAGATATCAAGTTCAGAAAAATATATTACATTTTATCATTTATATCGAATTTACTTGATTAATTCAACTGAACATGAAAAAAAAAAATTCAAACGCGAATCCACAGATAGACATAACTAATCTACTTTGTAATCGAGGCTTAGTGACAACTAATCCAGCAGTTGAATGTCACAGTAAAAATAAAAACGAGGCTGGATAGGGAGAAGCAAATAGAAAAGCTCTAGTATTACATCGGAATAACATTAGTACGACTATTTCTAGTAGTAAGGTACTTACTGCTACTGCACACACCGTTTTATGCTGATGATAGGCTGGCTGTGTCTGCATAACTCGGAAGGGCCGGCTAAAAAACAGTAGTAACAGCAACTATTATTGGTGGAGAGTTAGTAACATCAAACAGAGATTGTCATAGATGGAGTCTCCTGCTCCAGGACCCCAAAAGGGTGCGGATATGGAGACCTGCCCCCTTAAACTACGATAGACAATGACTTGTAGCTCAATAGAGTCGTGGGTACGTAATACAACGGTCTCGGAACGTCGTTAAATTGAAAGGCACAACTAGTAAGTGACAAAGACGAAAAAGTGCTTATGTGCATTTTAAGGTCTGTTTTTTCCTCTAATAAGTCCGTCCTTCAGTCCGTCCATCTGTTGCTGAGGAGAAAAGGTATATGGCGCCTATGTATAGGGTTGGGACATGACGCCAACCAGCATCCAGCTAAGAATATCTACAATGACTATCTACAGACCCCGTCACAAACACAAGAGGCAACCTCAGTTAGTTGCTAGTGACCGAAACAGCTAGGTAAGACTGGAGAAAAAAAAAGAAAGAAAAAGTTAGCATTTTTTTATCTCTACATTTATAAGATAATAACTTCCTTTTTTTCGACTCCCTTTTGTTTTGTCAGTCGAGTCAGTTACAACCCAGTCCACACCTCACCTGTCAATCTCTGAATGTCAAATAAACAGTGACACTTGAAAAAAAGAAAAAAAAGCCCATTCCAATACAAAAGATCATGAAAATATTTGATTTTTACCTGGAGTGATAACGAACTAGTTTTTTTCTTTATTGTTTATTATTTGTTAACACTTATGAATTATGATCGGACTCAGATATCGCTTTGTTTGAATAATCAAATACGCTTGGGATCCACAACAAAAGTATTTAACTAAACATTTTAAACAAAACAATCGTTGTTAAGTCAGCTTCGATTGTCCCCGCAAGAAAAGATTTTTAGAAGACCCTGACTTCCACTAAAATAGAAACCGAAACATCATATCGAAATCCTAATAAATCTAAAAACAACGTAACGTGGGATTTACCTGGTAGTGTCCACCTTGTTTTTTTGAAATTTGTTACGTACGCTGGAGAAAGTGACTGTTATTTGTTTATCGAGACATAACATTAAAACAAATAAGGATTTATTAACTAACTACAAAACATTGTGTTATGTGTAACGAACGACAACAATTGTTAAAAGAAATGTACATATTGTGAAAGGAAAGGTTTTTGTTGCAAATCACAAAACTCGTTAACCCAACTAAACTCAGAACGATTTTTAAAGGAAAAAAACGTTGCTTTTCCTTATCTTTTAATACTCCATTGGTTGTTTAGTTCAACGATAAGATAATAATAAACATCCATAAACATAATAGACATCCATCTCTGTAATTCGAGAAGTAAACCTTAAGTCTCCAACTGTTCTGTTACGGCACGCAGTATACCATTCTTGTTTCAAGTGTTTTGTGGTCGATTTAATATTTGTTTACAAAAAGATTGAAATAACTGTAAAATACACACAACTGACAGTTCATTCTATGCATTCTTAGTTTTATTTGCAAAGTTTCAACGTGTTATGTATCACTTTTCACTGTTAGTATTGTTTAATTTTGAACGCGTGAAAACAGCCCCACATCGATCTCTCTAGTTGTACACTAAAGAAAACCGTTGTTGCCCCTAAAAGGGGGATTATTTTCATTACACAAGGTGACAAGCCTACTTATCTTGCCAGTCTTATTTATTCAGTTCAACCACTTGAATTTTTGCTCATCAGCAAAGAAAAAGTCGCGTAACTTTTCTTTGTACCTTAATGTCCACTGAAAGAGAAATAATAATTGATTAAGTCAATTTTTGAAACATGTTTTGTCACTAAAATCAACTCGGTTCTCGTTGTTTCTAAACCACAGCGGAGTATAAATTCTCAGGGTCTTTTCTGAATTACTTAGATTTACAAAATCAACAACAATAACAAACAAACATAGACCACGTTTTCTTATTTCCGGATTCTGATTTGAAATTGTTCATTTTAATATCTCTCGGCTTGGATGCATTGCAATAAGTAAAACAAGAAAGAAAAAACAAAACAAACGACAACATTTTTTGATTTTTCAAAACCTCCAATCTGCATTATTGACTGTAGATCTTTTCCCCCTCGTCATTCATTCAAGTTAGTTGCTACCCCCCGTGTACCTGCGTTAACTGGAGATTTTTGTTACCGAAATCTCGCTTCTTGGCAACTTCAATACATGACTGAACAACAACAAGGCGTAGAACTGTAGTAGCATAACGCCTCTTTCACGGTAACAAGGTGTGCCAATCTGGATCTATCAATGTTTTTTCTCACCTGTGTGTAGTGAGGGACCCGGAAGTGTGCGCCGGCGCCTGCCTCTTGTGAAGAACCAGTTCCACGGGCACATGTGTCCATCTCGGTTATCGAAGTTGGTCGACGACGTTTAACATCTCTTCTCATTGCCACCCTCATTTCTCCCCCAATCCATCAATCAATCAATTTCACAAAGTGGACATCGCGACCCACTCCTCCTAATTCCATCGACACAAACAACACAGATTCGGCGGCACACCTCCAGCTTGTGTAGTTAGTTGTTGATTCCTTCCTCAGTCCTTTCTGTCTTCTGAGCCTACCTGAATTGTGTGTTTCTGTTTTTGTGAGTTGACATTGAAGAATTCAAGATGTACCATTTTATGAAAAGATACTTTATGGAGGATTCTTGTTCTTTGAAACTATCTCTGCTGAGCTTATAAATACAAGAGTTGTTGTTTTCTACTCTTTTTAAATATAAAAAAAGTGATTTCCTTGGATTAAATACAATGACTGAACGGAATTACTCTTTGTGTAAATTCAATCTTTGGAAAAGTGCCGTCCATGTGTGCTTCCAGAACAGTGTGCTATTGTTGTTAGCGTGTGTCCTCTTGATATTACCAGGTAAGTACCACAAAATAGCTATTTAATTACTTTTAATCTGTCAATATTTTCATTGCTCATATAATTATTTCAAAGTCCCCAAAATTTCTCTTGGGGGGAGAAAAAAAAAAAAAATTAGGTTCTCGGCATTATCCTTTTTTTTTTTCTGAATCTTTTCGTTTTACCCTTTCTACCCTTTCAGTTGTATGAAATAGAAAAAGAAACCCAAATGAAATTAAATATCGTACTTGAGTGGGTTACGCAAAGTAAAATATTTGGAGGTCGTTAAAAAATGTTCATCGTTCGAAAGGGAGGAGCAATTTCTGAAACCATAAAACTCTCTTCAGAATTGATAAATGAAACGGTTCAAATTGAATCTCATGAATTCAAAACGAAAACTATTCAAATATGGATTTTTTTTACCTTTTTTTTGTTTACGGTGGGGTGTGAGCTAAGATGGTAGCTGCAGTACATGCTAATAATGGATTTTTTGTTGGGGGGTTATGAGGAGTGTTTTCAGAGCAAAATCAATTTAAACGAAAGGTATTTATTCTTTAGATTGAAATAAAAATTCCAAGATTTCGGTTTTTGTAAATGTTTGTTTAATTGCTATCCTTTCATTTGACCAACTTTTACTTTATCTACACAAAATTTATGTGAATTTGAAAATTTTACAAAAATTTCCAAATGTTTGCTTCTGTACCCGCCTACCTTACCCCCTTATCAACACAACGTAGTGGTAAATATAGTCACCCTATAGTGGGGGGTGCTCTCTTTATATTTGTTTTACGTGAAGTTGAAATTCATTTTTTGTTATAAAGACTGCTTTTTTTTCTGCAATTGTCGTTAACTGCGTATCGTTAATTTTAAGGTGAAGATGCTAATTTAGACCTTTCAAACTCATTTGTTATCATTGATGAATCTATTAAAGATTAAGTTGCTCACGAACACAGTTTATTTTCTTTTATAGTTTTTATGTTCTTAAAAACTTGATCTGATTTGTTAAAAATCTTTTTTGTTTGTGACACTTCACTTTATCTTTGTGCTTGTACCATATTGTTTTGTGTTGGTAGCATCCCCAGTAATTGTGTAAATGTTTATTTTTTTTTATACCTTAACCTCAGACCTACCATCTTTCACCCACACTCACAGGTTCTATACTCGGCCGAAATATTTTGTACTGTTAGTAATCGAAAAAATGAACACTTTTATTTGTTGCAATGATGGACAGGTCTCTAGTCCTTGACAAAACCTATGTACATACTTATTGAAGTCTTTAGTCTGTCATTAAATAACAGGTGTCTGCATTCCATGTGATGTGAGTACATAAATCCTGCAGTCGTCTTTCAAGTCAGACTCTGATGATAGGAAATAGCATGGAAAACTATTAAAAGCACCTATTATTGACACTTTTTCTTCTTGGATGAACGAGGCTTTTACTATGATAGAATGGCCTGCCGCATTTGACATAAAAACAAAGGTCAAAATAATCTTTTTTATCAAACAAATAAAATTTAATGTAAATGAAAGCTTTTATGAACTCTTCGACTTGAAGATGCGTTCCTATTTTTGTTTTATTTTCTCTCAAAACCTTGTTTTGTTAAAAAAAAAAGATAAGCGATCATATTTTTTTTATTAGTATATTGAACATTTGCTCTAATCTTTTTCGCCAAAGCCCCAACAATATTATTGACAACAACTCATGTTTTCATTTTGAGTGAACAGTTGTATCGCGCCTGACTTCTTGAAAAGTTCAGATATTTTTGACAAAATCATCCCTATTTGAGAAAAACAAGAAAAAAGACAATTTCATTTCAAATATAGTTTAATAAAATGTCTTTAAACATGGCCAAATTTTTTCTTCTGTTTGGAATGAACTAATCGATTTGTTTTCATTTTCATTTCATATAGTGGTAACAAATTGAAATATCACCCTTATTTAGTAGGTTCATTGATTCTGTTGGTTATTTCGAAAAAAATGGTACGAAAATGATTAAAATATTTCTGATTGGACTAGGAGTATAAGGAAGGAAAAAAAAATCCGAAATCGAAATTCCTACCGGCACAAAACATTTAAAAAAAAAAAGTATGGAATTATGAAACCTGTTGCAGGGTACAACATGTGTAGAACTTTCTTGCATCGATTTTTTTTTTAGTTCATTAAGATGTTAGAGTCGTGTTAATTTTAATAACGGGAATTCATCTTTTAAGTGTTATTACAAGTTTAAAGAAATTGGTCACGATTCGATTAGTGCGGTTAATTCGTTTTAAGATTTTCCGTACTGTTCAAAACCGTACTGTTCGATGTCTGGATGGGTTTTTTCCAGCTTGTCTTACATTAATTTCTACAGCAATCTTCACTGTTCTACTATATCTAAACCCGTACTAATCAAAACCGTGCAAATCAAGGAATTGAATGTAATTGCTGAATCTTTTAATTATTATCTTATTTCATTTTTTCAAGGTATTGTGCTTGGATAAATTAGATTTTTCTTAGCTCTAAACTAAGACTTGAATCAATGGATAAGGTTGCCCATTTGAGTTTTTAAATGTACTGTCTTTCATATAAAGAGATTTTTTTTCCTGGTGCAACAACCAACTGATCTCGTCTAACGTATATCTTTCTTGCTCTCTAAAACAAGGTACTGTCAGAGCAGAGGTGGGGTCAAGTCGGAATGCGCCCTCTACATCAAAATCAAAGTGTAGTATCTGTTCTCACGTCATTTTCAAATTTAAACATAATGATTGTACTCGGCACTATGCAGGGAAGGTGGTACCGATTATTAATCTGCTGAAAACAATTTCTATGTACCATGGAAGAGGATACACAGCCGAAACGTTGTAAATTAATGTAAATGATCATATAGAGAATGAAAATAGTCCGACCATTTCATACACAATGAAGATAATTAATTCATCTAATTCAACTAAACTGTGCTAAACAATCCCCCACTTGCTGCATAAAAAAAACAATAAAATATACCCTTTTTCAACTGGAGGGGATTGTATATTATTTTATTGCAGATTGATGAAGCATAGAGAGCTACATATCAACAATAGCAGCAGTACGAGGTGGGGGAGGGATTTAGCCTCCATACAAAAAAAGGTGATAGATAACAATTGAATTTCTTGGCAGAAAAAAGATATTTCATTTAAAAATTTACCTTTGGTTTGTGAAAAATGACAAATTTTGATCTTGAAGTGAAAGACTAAAACAAGATTTACAAAATAATCAAATTACCAAAAAAAAAAGATTTTTTTCTTTTAATGGAAAATAATCATAAAATATAAGTTAATACAAATTGAATAATTTTTATCTCAAATCTATTTCCAATCTTGCTTTTTACTAACGACACTACAAAAAATGAAATGTACTATTTTGAAATTCTTTTTCCGTTAAGTGTCGATTTCCAATAAGTTTCTCAGTGAAGCCAACCAGTATGCCTACTATGTCACATGGTTCAGTGACGGCAATAAATAAAATTCATGACAACTTTTGTTCTGTTAATTGATAAATATTTTCAAATTATTTTAAGATTCATGAAGAAAACAATTAGGATACATTCTTAATGTTTAAAATAGAAAATAAAAAGTTAATGTTATGTTTTGTTGATGTGATCATGAACTGAAAGCTGCAATATGATCTGGATCCCACTGCTCTGATAGTGCCGACAAGAACATTATACTGTCGATAGTTTTGAGAAGGGTCATTAATATTCAGAGTTTTCCAGATGATTGAACTCTCTGTTGCTTGTGTTGTTAACTTAACATTTTGGTTGATACATTTCTGAGGCCTTTTTTCAGGTTTACTATCCAAATGTGATGGTAGTTAATAGAATTTTCCAATGGTAGCAATGCTATATCGTTGGATCTGGGTGATATCTTTTTAGTAGTGGAAGCCTCATCAGGTTGAACTCTGCACTTGTTGGTCAATATGTTGTGTGCTGCTTCTTTGATTTTTCTCAGTTTCCAACAATCTTCCCTGTCTATGAACCAGACTTCTTCCCAGAGATGATAGCGTTTGCCTTTATCTCTTCAGATATGGTCAGCCATCTCAGATCTTTTTACACTGCCTTTGATTTTTTATGCTTATTGAGTTTGACTCTGAGAGGTCTGCCTGTTTTTTTTTTTCAGTATAGATCTTCTCCCATTTACTGGGAATAATGTAAATACAATTATTGGTCTGACGTCTGGGATAATATCACCCAAATCTAATGTTTTAGTGATGCTACCATCAGACCTATTAGTATACCATCATCAAATTCTGGTAGTACACCTGAAGAAGGCCATCAAATGGATCAGCTGAAACTTTGTTTTAACAACCTATGCAACAAGTCCAATGTTAGTAAATGCTATATCAGGGAAGTCTTAAGTAAGTTGGTAGATTGAAACTTTCTTGTCTTAGTGGAGCAGTGCATAAAATAGCTCAGAAATTGTAAAATTAAGATGATTTATAAATCGTGAAAATCAGCATTTACCTCTAGCTGAAAAAACGCTTGGTCTAATCATGATTGAGCCCCCCCCCTACTATAGTCACAGCATTTAGTCTTTGGGATTTTTATAATAGACATAAAGTAAATACAGCAAAAAGAGCATTTTGATCAGATTAAAAAATCTGCAAAATAAAATCATCTTACAAATTGAAATTCCGTTACTTTTTTCAACTCCATTTTGATTGTTGATAATAGCATCGAACACTGGAGATAAAATATGCTTTTTTTTCATTTGATAGGAATATTGAAATTATTTCATGAACATTTCATCAAATTCAACAAAATATAATATGCTATTTTGGATAAAGGTTTTCACCTTTGCCCTTTTCTAAAAAAAATTATTTCCTCAGTTATCTTAGTCTCAAAGTTTTACTTTCACAGTGAACTATTTTTAGCTGAAAAAAATCTCAAAAGTATGAAGGTCCCTGGCAGAAAATGATAGAGAGACCAGATTTTAATTTAAAAAAACAATTTTTATTTAAACCATTAGATTATTATAAACATTACCTATTTTCAGTAATTAGATATCCAAGAACCTGTATAACTATTTTTATTTTAATTGGTTGAGAGGTTCCAAAGTTCAATAATTTTTGCATGTTGAGAAATGGTTATTTACGTAAATTTAATCAATCGGAGTAACTGTAACTCATTTTTTTTCTTTAATTCTTGGGGTTTGTCAACATTATAGCCATATATCAGCAAAATTGGGCAAGATTTTTGAAATCTTCCCAAATTTAAACAGAAACGCTTATGCTTGTAAAAAAACAAACAATTGGATCAGCCATAACTCATCATCCCTGCGGTAGAATCTGCCCACAAGCTTGCATACTAAATCTCATTGAAATATTTTGAGGAATGGTGATGTTACCCTCTTAAGATAAAGGACACGATGGTGACAGAGGCCCATAGTGAATGATACCCCCCCCACCTGCCAGGGACAAATTTGTGATTATTCAGTGCTTTTTGCTGGCATCAATGTTAAATCTTTTTCATTTTTGAACTCAATAGATTTTTTTAGTTCAGAGTTATTTTCAATGCTTTAAAAAAAAAAAGAGATAATTAGTATTAGATATTCTTTAGAATTAATAAAATGTATGGGAAATTAAATTGCATAATCGCTATCAGAAAAACCAACAGATGGTCGTATTGATTTTTTTTTTCTTTTTTTTTTCCCTATCTTTGAAAATGTGTGTAGCTGACTAGTGGATTTTTAGATTCTTTTAGATGGTAAATTCGAATACTATAAAAAAAAAAAAATTAATCATTTGAAGCAGAAAGAAAGGGCCTTTTGGATAATGTAAATCCTGAAATTTTATAGAGATAGTTCTGTAGGATTTCAAATGAAAAACTATAGCCATTGCTGTCGTGCTGAAAAAAGAGAGAGAGAATGCAGGGCTTGAGTGATTTAATTTACGCATTCTTCAAGTTAGCATATTTTGGGGGTACCTTAATACAATAACTATGATGCATTGTTTTGGCTTATTTGTGGGTGCAAACATGAACAATGAGAATGTCAGAAAGTTATGGGAACTCTGATTTGACAGTAATACACCACTGCTGATAGTTTTTAAAATAATGAGTCAAGTATTTTTCATTTTACTAAGAACCGAAATGATGAACCCATTATTTCTTGTATTTTTGGCTTTAAAAAAAAATGTATTGAAGAAAAAATCTATGCAAAATTTGTTGAATGTTTTAACCATCAAAACTATAGTTCAACAGTTGTGAAGATATTGATACTTGGTGATATGGCTAGCTGTAAAGTTGTCATTTTTATTATTTTTTGTTATTTATGATATTGATATAATTGAAGGTTAAAATCTGTGATCAGTAACAGTAGACTTTACTCTGTACATTTGTGTATTTTTGTAACCAGTTTTAAAATGTTATATATACATATATAAGCTTTGTAATTCCATTTGTTTTCTATTCTATGGAATGCTTTCAAAGTTCAAATTTTGTAATAATTATTTTTTATAGTTTGAGTGGGGAAAAAAATCTCTGCAATTCTAAAATGTGGTGATTGAGTATTCATGGAATTTATGTATAGTTTTTAGTGCTAGATTAATGAAATGCATTAATCATTAGGGACCATGAACTGAAATATTCATAAATCTGTTTGACAGGGGGCCATGGAAACTAAGGAGATATTATTGTGGCCATTGTGTGTGTGTGGGGGGGGAGAGGTCAAGAATGGCTGGTCTAGACTAATATTCTATTTTTTTGATGTTTTTCACAATTAGGTATTCATTTTACTTTGTCTTTTTGAAACTAGCTCAAATTTGTGTCATTCGAATTTCCAAGACTCCCACCATGATTGCCATAAGTAAAGCATGTCTTTAAAGTGGATCCAAGTAAATCGGTCGCTTGTCTACACTGGGATTACCTTCATTTCCTTGTTGAAAAATCACTGCAGCAAGTAATTCAGCTGTAATTATCTGGAGACAATGTTTGTCAAGCTTAAGTAGCTTTCTATAAATTTTTATTGTCAAACAAATTGTTGCTTTCCTTTCAACACTTAACATGACTCAATGAAAGTCGGCTGCCTACCTGCAAAATTAGATATTTTTCTTACAAAAAACCAAATCATCAGCTGCTGAGCTTTTATCTAATTATATCTTAATTTTTCCCCATATTTATCTGTCCACATGCACACACTCTTTTGCACACATACACATAAATGTGTACTCGGATTTAGTATATATTTTGTACTGATTATTCCATGAACATAAGTATGCATTTAGTTGCATGTACATGCACACATACAGGTATACCTTGATTAGTGGAGTTGATTTGTTCCAAAATTTCCTGCACTGTTCAAGGTCTTATATTTATTCAACAAGTTGTTATTTTTCTTTTTTTTTCTTTTCCCCCTCTCCCAACCTATACCGTGATACATTAATTTGCATTGCAATACCTTGACCAGACCAAATCAGAATCCGCACTATTCAAGGTATTTCAGTTGTCAGAGGATCAGAAAAGGAAAAAATAACCCATTTCTATGAAGAATGGCTTCTTTGATATTAATTTTTACTAAAGAAAATATTTTTTCCATTTATGCATTTTTAAAGATAGAATTTTGCATCAAGTATTCTATTAATGTAATTTTTTATCAGTGCATGTATGTAATGTGTGTATATATATATATACATATATATATATATATATATATATATATATATATATATATTTTACATTATTGGATACATATTTTAAAATCTTGGATGCAAGACTTGCTGAAATATTCCATTTGAGATTTTTTTTTTTTTTTTTTTTTTAATGGAAAATCTCAAATTTCAGAGAAAAACAATTACTGAATCGGCCTTTGATAGTGATGAATGCATCTACTTTCATTGTTCACATAATAAACTAAGAACAGGTCAATCTTTTCTCTCTCTGAACTGCAGTGAATTGTTTTCCCATGTTAAATGTAGATCAATCAACATGACCCAACAATTGTGTATAAATGACCTTTGTAGCTCTTTATGACTTTCATGAAACTAATCTACTGACACTTATTCCATAGTCCAACTTGCTTGTCATGGTTTAATGATCTCTTCATGTATGAGCGAGAGTTATCCATGTGTATGAGATGCAATTTTTGTCCATGTATTATATATATGTTTGTAACACTTTTCCATGAGTACACAGTTACTACTCTCTGACCCCAGATAGGTGCCGATATAAGTGGTAATTAGATCCTAGGCTCAAGTGTAAACAATCCTGTCATTTTTTTGTTGTTTTTTAAGGGTACTATACTAGTCAATAATTTTTGTTGGATTAATGCAGTTGTTTTCTTTCTGTTTTTATTGTTGTCAATCATCTATTAATAAAACTGCTTCCCCATTCTCATCTCTCCACTTGACCACCTGCAGTGAAAAACATACCATCTTCTCCAACTGTCACATACTTTACCATAAAAACACCTGCAAAAACTTGTTACTGTTTATTTTTCTTGTTTAACACTCCAGTTCCAATGAAGCCAATTTAGACATAAACTTTTTAGTGGTTGAACTGCCCTCCTTAATGTTTGCATTTGTTTAGCACTTCTTTTTATCATTTGTTCAGGACTGTACTAAGACCAAGTTGAAGTTCACAATGATTTACCATTTTTATTTCAGCATGAGTGCATCCCCCCCAGCCATCTTAAATATTCAGTACTATAGATGAGACTGATGATTTAAAAAAAGATAAAAAACTGTGCAAATATTACTGTGTCCAATGCACTAGTATCATTACTCAGTGGCCATGATACTCAATATGGACAATTATGGGTGTTGGATGAGTTGTAATGTTCTTTAGTCCTCCAAATATTCTTGTAAACCCTTCGTCTCCTCATCAGGCATATTCAGTAACTCTCTATCATTAAAATTATTGTGAATGAAAAAAGATTATTTGAGAGTTTGTTTGCCTCTCTTTTTCTTGTTTTGTTTCCCTGTCACTCAACATGATGCCATCCAAGAATATCGGTTTATGACCTTTTTATATTGTGACTAGATTTCATTGTATGAAGAAATGAGCTAACCCTTAAGATAAGTCTCTCTGTAAGTTTTCTTTAAATACTGTGCTTTAGAATGCTTTGTGGTTAAGATAGAAATTATACCTTTGTTCATTGTCTAAAATAAGCTTTAATTAAAATTAGAAAGGGTTAAAGTGTTATGGTTGGAGTGGTGGTTTGTCATGACTTCAACTTGCCCAAATGTCGGATGCTAACTTCAGCAGCAAGACTGGTGACCTTTACCATAGCATGATTTGATCAATGCAAAGAGAGTATTTACATTTATTATTTAGGAAAGGCAACTAGAATTAAATGTGTCACTTGGCTGTTGAATTGGGATGTGTGACCAGCTCAGTATTAGGTTGTTACACTTGAAATGTCTTCTTTTTTTTTTCTTTTCGTTCTTACATCTTAGGGAATAATGCCAGAAGTGAAAATTTAATAATGTAATTGTACTTTTTGCTGATTCAATGTAAGTAGATTTGATTTATTATTGAAAGTTTTTGAACCCTTAACAGGAATGCTGTCTACCCAAGAAGTTGGACCAACTTTCAAGTACTTATTCAAATCAGGACAAAACAACCAAAGCCCAACAGTTCAAACACTTTGTAGAGACTTTAGGAATTCAACATCAACCATATTATATCATTTCAAGGCAATATGAAAGGTTGGAAAAATGAGTCCCACTTGAAATGCTCTGACAGTTTTAGACCCACCACCCCTCTCAATTGGCTGTATCTAAAATTAGAGAATTGGGATATGAAGCCTTGCAGCATCCTTCATTCTCCCCAGACATTTTTCATTCAGATTATCATCTTAGCAAGTATTTTATTTCTTTTATAGAATGTTCAATGATAGGGAAGCCATAATTTGTGAATTTGTGACAACTAAACCTAAAGAATTTTATGGAGATGGCATTTTATTGTTAAAGGATTATGGGGCAGGGGTTATTCCTTCAAATATTCACCATTTTCTTTTCTTTTTTTTTTATTGTTTATCCTTCATCTTCTTCAATAAATGACATTTCATTTGTAACCTCATATTTCGTATTAAAACTATGAGGTAAAGATCCAAAAGTCTATTGATTTTATCCAGAGTGAACTTTGATTTAACGCTTTATTGTTTGTTTTTTGTAATTTAGATTGTACTTTTTCATGTGGATTGCAGACACAATAAATAACTCTTCTAGATGCATAAAGTTTAACGACCTTGTTTGTAAGTATTGTATATCAATAGCTAGGAACATTGATGGCTAAGTTGTTGGGATAAAAATGTCATTAGAATTCATTGCTGCATTCTACGTTACTTTATGAAATAAGGCCACCTACTAAGGAAACTTCAGCCTAAATGTGTACATTTAATATTACTTGTATATCAGAATTAGTTATAAGACTGTCTATAGTAAGCACTAAAATAGAAAATATGACTCCTATTTACGGCAACTCCAGGCTCTGCTCAAATGCGATTTTTACATAAAAGCATGACTTAAAATTCAAGGCTTATTAGCTACCACTTGACTGTCGTTCTCCATTTGTACATTTGCCACTTTGCTGAATAAGTGGTAGGGGGTGACATCACAGTAGTAGTGAGAGGACCCAATAGGGATCTGGATGCTTGAGGCTTTGATAGCATTATTAGTTATTTTTAACGTAAATCATTTGACACATGAAGCGTTTTTTTTGCTGTTTGAATACTAAGTGTTATCAATTATTATTCATTGCTTAAATGATTCTATAATCTTTGAAAATTTTATGTAAGAATTTGTTTATCTCTGCCATTAACAAACATTTTACATCTATTGAGAAAATACCAAATGGTTGATATAACATGAATGAGATGCTAAACTGATAATTCAAAATAATCTTTAATGGCTCATTGTTTATATAATTGTTTCCTGTTGGTTCATTCGTATGTCTGCAAAACTCAGGGAATCATACCACTGATAGATGATGAAACTGAAGATCTGTGTTCTAGTTTAGAGACCTTTCATCAGTTCAGTGTAGTACAGTTTATACCTTAACTAGAAGCACAAGATAACTTACTCTGGATTTTTAGGAAATTTTAGGATCTCAAATGTAACAAATTATTTTCTTTTGAAAATATTTACTTGGTTAAATTAATGTTATCC